>JANTPZ010153170.1:0-16747 GCA_025593235.1 Vachellia pachyceras | reverse complement strand
CAAATTTAAATGGTGATTATATAATTAAATACTTATAAAATATGGTTAAATTTTAAAATATAAAAAATATATTAATTTATTAATATTTAAATATATTTTAACAATATTTCATTGCAAAATGATGATTGAATTATCATTTTCCATTAACTAAAACTTAACCGGTGTTAACAATAAATGATTAAAAATAGATTTTTGAAATTTAAGAAATCAAATTAAAATTTGATGTAAACTTAAATGTGTATAATTTAGACTATTAATATCAACTAAAACACATTATGATAATAATTTGCGGATTTAATTAATTAAAAGGAACAATAATTATGTCGGCAGTGTTTTACACGATATACTTTAAATTCTCAGAGAAACAACTCCGACACAAACCAATTGAAGTCATCCCATATATATACTTTTGAAAGAATGTTGTTCTTTACAAAAAGTATGTTTAGGAAACTTTGAGTTTTCTAGGTTCACTCGCAAAGAGACATTAGCAGACAAAAAAAAGGTAGGAAATTTAAACAAAAGTTGATGGAAAAGAGATCACAAGAAAGCACCGAGCCATGCTGAAACAAACAGTAATAATGATAATGGCTTCGTTTGGAAACCCGTTAAGAAAACGGACACAGATTCTGAGGTACTTTATGTGAGAGGAATTTTGTCTCGGCTTGCGTGAGAATGGGTTTTGGGAGTCAAAACGGGGTTTCCAACAGAAAATCAAACGCAGCTAATATGAATTAGCAATTAGATCACCTGAAACTAGGATGTGACGGTGATTGCTTTGGGATTGTTCAACTTTTGGGATGTCAAGGGAGAGACAAACACAATGACACACACATACTGGGTTTGTTTAGAAAAATGTTTTCAAAAATCAAACGCATGTTAAACAGTGTTTTACAGTAAAATGAGATAATTTGCTCCACCTATTTACCTCGACTTACGTAAAAGTACTTTTCTAGCGTGTTCCCAAACCGGCTCATTATATATATTCACAACTCTCTACCTTATTAAAGTTCACAGATGACTCAAATTGAACCTAAAAAGAGGCTTCCTGCCTGCCTCCTAACAACCCGTTTGATTCGGTGACAATCGCGTGATGAAATAGAAAAATCAAGATTTTTCAGTAACGGTGACTGTTTGGTTCGAAGTTTGCAATGGAAAATGGGTTCCCGCTGGAACCCATTTTCATGCATAGATGGGAACATCTCTTCCCACCCAAAAGGGTGGGAAGCCAAATTCAGTTGCAAGCAAAAGACGGATTTGACCCTTAGTAGAAACATAAACGTAGCTCATTGCATTATCGACGACGGAGAAAAGAGGAACAGAGGTGAAGACGAACGGATAATCGTGTGTTGCATGACGTTGCAAATAAATCATTCATCTCGAAACATTTGAAAACGGAACAAGCAAATCGTTACTGAAAAACAGAACAAGCAAACGTCGCCGGAGAAGATGACGGAGAAGCGGAGAAGACGAGCGCATCTTCACCCATTCGAATATGGTGAAGATGTGGTCTTCATCCACATCTTCACCTAATATATATATAAATATATATAATTAATAAAATATAATATAATTATATGTTATATAATTAAATATTAAAGAATAAATATAAATAAGTTGAATTTTTGTTAATAAATACATATATTTATAAAAAAACATTTTATATTTATCATTAAGGGGAGTATAGTCATTTGATACAATTTTTCTACCATCTTTCCTACAATTTTAACCCAATTAAATAAAAAATTTTCCATCAACCTATTTTTCATTCTAATGTCAACCAAACAGGACACCCTAAAAATCTTTCCATTCCATCCCATTCTCTTCCATTCCATTTAATTCCCGCAGATTCACTGAACCAACAGGCCTGTAATTGTGCATGCCACTTGGAGTCACGTAAGTGTGCACACGCAATTGTATGTGCCTCGCGCCCTCGCGTATACGTGGAGTAGCTGGGCTGACTACCAAAGATGATCAGTTCCTCTGAAAGTTTGGGATTTTGATTTAGAGACTTCGATCCCAACAAGCAAATACTTATATTTCAATAAGATATATATATATATATATGAATTCCATGCTTGAGCATTTTGTGTCTTTATCTTGTCTGAACAACTTGCCATCTCACGGCAGTAAATTTGATTTCAAGGTAAGCTTCTTCTGTTCAAAGTTATGGTTAAAGCATTTAAACCTGCAAGTTTAAAAAACAAATAATCTCTTCACTGCATTTTGAAGCCTGGTGTTTGTTAAATTACCTGACAAGTTTTATTCTACCCAAGAATAACATATTTACATTTAATAGATATCGAAATGTCATGCATGTTAATATAACATATGAATTAATGGCCCTCACAATTTTTAAATAAGAATTATTATTATTTTTTTATCCAATATTAATTGAGAAGGAAACATACTTAGATTAAATTAGTTATATTAATTTTAGCTGATATAATTATTATATTGAAGAAATTGATATAATCAATAGGATGAACCTCATAATTTTTTTAAAAAGAAAATATGTTTAACTCTAATTTTTTCATACGAACATCAGGAAAAAAATCAAATAAAATCATATTGATTGTAATCTTTTAGATACAACATCATTTAATTAAAATGATATGAGCGTATCCCCTAATTACCTCCTTTAGGCTAAAATCAAGCGTAGAAGATGGAGAATTAAGATTAATTAATAATTAATCAAGTAGATTACGTGACTTATTTATCCCCTCACGAGTCAACCAAACTGATTGAACGCACAAACAACTCTCTTAATTCGTTAGATTCTAGATAGATATATATAAATATATATATATATAAATAGAGAGAGAGAGAGAGAGAGGCCTTTTCTCCATTCACTGCACAATTCTGCCTCTTCCTCTTTTAGCCCCTCGCCCCTTGTCTTTGTTACTTGCTCAGCAAGTTCTTCTCTTAACTTCGTTCAATACCCAACATGATTTCCCCCCCCCCCCAATTTAAAGCTTTGCTTCCCAGAAAATCACTTTCTCTGAAATCTATCCCAATCTCCTCAACTGCGAATTTTGTCTTCCATCGTTGCAATGATTGTTTACAACTCAGTTTGGTTCATTCTTCTCATGGTATTGATTTTTCTTGCCTTCTTTTTCTTTCGGGTGATTCTGTTCAAAACTGGATTCATCCATATCCTGAAGAAGCTATGGAGAACCGTTGAGGATTACTTCCATGTTTACCAGTTCTTCAAAGTTCCAGAGCTCGACGAGAGCTTGAAGGAGAATCAGCTTTACAAGAAGGTCTATCTCTATCTGCATTCTCTGCCTTCCCTTGAAGATTCTGACTTCATCAACCTAGTTACTTCCTCAAGGAAGAAGCAGAACGACATCGTTCTCCGCCTCGACCCCAAACAAACCATCGGCGATAAATTTCTCGGAGCCAGAGTGTTCTGGTTCCACGAAGCAGAACAAACATCTGAGTCGAAGAACAGAACGTTAGTACTGAAAATCAGAAAAGTCGACAAGAGAAGAATTCTCCGGCCTTATCTTCAGCGCATCCACACCGTTGCCGATGAAATAGAGCAACAAGGAAAACGTGATTTGAAGCTGTACATTAATGCCGGCGCCAAATCCGTAGGTGGTGACGGGGATTTCCGGTGGAGATCCGTTCCGTTCACGCATCCATCAACCTTGGATACCATCGCCATGGAAACCGATCTGAAGAACAAGATAAAATCCGACCTTGAATCTTTCCTCGAAGCTAAACAGTACTACCAACGACTGGGTCGGGTATGGAAACGGAGCTTCCTTTTGTACGGAAAATCCGGCACCGGGAAATCGAGTTTCGTCGCTGCCTTGGCCAACTTCCTCAATTACGACGTATACGACATCGACCTTTCAAACGTCCCTGGAGATTCGGATTTGAAGCTGCTGCTTCTGGAAACAACTCCGAAATCGATCATCTTAATCGAATACCTCGATCGGTTCCTGACGGAGAAGAAATCAACGGGCGCGAGTTTGTCGGGAGTATTGAACTTCATGGACGGGATTTTGAACTCGTGCTGCGCAGAGGAGAGAATCATGGTTTTCACGATGACCAGTAAGGATCAAATCGACCCGAACGTACTTCGACCGAGTCGGGTCGACGTCCATATCAATTTCCCGCTCTGTGATTTTGCATCGTTCAAGACGCTCGCGAGTAGCTATCTCGGTGTGAAGGAACACAAGCTGTTCCCGCAGGTTCAAGAGATTTTTGAAAACGGTGCGAGTTTAAGCCCTGCCGAGATAGGCGAATTAATGATCGCGAATCGTACCTCGCCGAGTCGGGCCATCAAGTCGGTGATCAGCGCCCTGCAAACGGACGGCGATGGGAGGCGAAGCGGGAGGATCGGACGGCGGTCCGCGGAGGGCAACGACGCCGAGGAATTGGAACAGCGGGGTGCCAGGTCTCCGTATGGCGAGGGCCTTTCTACAGTGAAGGACCCAAGGAAACTGTACGGTTTGTTCAGGGTGAAGAGCAACACGAAATCTCAGTCGTTCGATGCTGGGGCGAGTCCGAGGTCAGAGCGATAGTAGGCTGACAGATAATGTGCTTGTTTGGGAACTCCGTTGGGAAAATGGATTTTGCAGATTTTGAGGCATTTTGGGAATTTCGAGATGGTTTTACGGATTTCAAGATGGTTTTTATGAATTTCGAGATGGTTTTTACAGATTTCGAGATGGTTTTGTCTCGGCTTACGTGCACCGTTTGGGAAAATGGCTTCCCAAACAGGCACAATGTTAGAATTGTACATGTGGACCTAACCCAAAATTTGGTGTGGGTGCAATATTTTTCATTTGTCTGCAATTAGAAAAGAAGAAAAAAGAATTTCTCATTCAGGAAATGTACAGCTGCTGGGGGTAGTTTTTTTTTCTTAACGATTCCACAATATATAAATTGAGAAACATTTTTAACACATATTTATTCATTTTACATAAAAATACTTTTTTATTATTTTCTTAAACGGTTTCGTAATTGAGTACGTCAATTTAGCACAAAAGGGTTAGATCGACAGACTAAAGGAAACAACATTTTATTTCATCTTTTTCCAAATTTCTCACCCTTTCTTTTTGTATATATATTGAATGTCTATAGGTGTATTTGTAAATTCTGTTGGAAGAATGATTACAAATTTTGAGGTAAATATGTGATATAAGTTTTGTCTCGGCTACGCGAAAATGATTTTGGGGAGGCAAACGGCCTTCCCAAACAAGCCCTATGTTGATAAAACGCAATGTTTTATTTTAATCTCTTAAATTTAAAATATGTACTTTTAATCTTTTATTGATCACACCGTTACTTTTACTTGACAGAAAATGATAACTTACTAAATTTAGATGGTAATTATACAATTAAATGTTAATAAAATATTGTTAAATTTTAAAATATAAAAAATATATTAAATAGTCAATATTTAAGTGTTTTTAAGATCATTTAATTGGATAATGTTAATTGAATTAACATTTTTCGTTAAGTAAAATTAACGATATGAATAATAAAAGATTAAAGTGTACATTTAAACTTAAATGACTAAAATTTTTCTTAGAAAAATTAAAAAAATTAAACTGAAACGTGAAAACTTAAAAAATAAATGAATAATTTGACAAAACATTTGAATAATTTAAAATGAAATATGGAAAAACATTTCAATGCGCATTTCATCATGGATCAAAAGAAGAAAGCATCTAATTGATTTAATTGCGTTTATTGGAAATCTATCTATTTGATGCATTTTACAACAAGTCAATGCAAATTCATCAAATTTTTTTCTAGTTTCTCTCCTGCTTCTCATTCCAGCTGCACAGCCGCTCTGTTTCTTTCTCAGTCTGGCCGATTCTTCTGCCCTAATGAATTTTGAACTGAATGGGATCAGAGTGTTGAGGCTTCAGAAAAGATACAACACAACTGCTTGGTAGACAGGCACTAATTGCAAAGGGCATTTATGGGTTAGCCAAGAGGTTGCAGGATTGAGATTCTTCATTGCCAGCGATAACAGAACCACATGGCAGACGCGTTGGGCGTTTGGATAAACGGTGGAAGAATTGATTTTTTTGTAAAAGTTATTTTGAAAAAAAAATTCTGAGTATAAGTTAAAAGTGTAACGTGATTTATATTTGGATTAACGGTGGAAGAAGTGACTTTTTTTGAAAAAAGAGAAAGCGCTTGGATAAACGTTGGAGAAGTGATTTTTTGTGGCAAACTACGTAAAAGGATATGAATCTCATTAAACGCCACACATTCATATATTTTATTTTAGCTATGTGTGATAATTTTGAGGATAAAGACAATGATAAAAAATAAAAAAAATGAGTAAATGAAAATATATGTAAATTAGATATCATAAAAAAAAGGAAAATTATTTCAACTAACTACTAATATCATCATTATTTATGTTTCAGTTGTTTTACCATTTTATTTATATTTTTAACTACATCATCATTATTTTCTATTTTCTATTTTAAAAAATACATGTAGCACCTATTTACGATATTACGTGATACATATAAAAAATGAGATGATAAAAATTAGTTAACAAGCTCATACAAATTTTTAATGACAAATTATTTTATTCATTTATTGCTCAATGGTCTGAATAAATGACCTTTTGTATGCTTCTCACGCAACAGCGACCCTCAATTACTTAAAAGAACATAAATTTTATTAAATGCTACATATTCACACACATATATATATATACATATATTATTTTAGATATTGTGATAAATTTGAGAAAAAAGACAATGATAAAAATTAGGGGGACATTTGTGTGTGTATAATTCTATATATTGTGAGAAATTTAGGGGGAAAATTAAATGATAAAAAATGAAATAAAAAACTTATATAAATTAAATATTATTAGATAAAATTGTTCAACTAAATAATATTACATAACTAATTAAATAGTGAAATTTGTACAATTTTTGGGTCATGGAATATAATAAACTTTGATTGCCTTTTTCTTTTTGCTGCCTGAACAGCAAAAAAATGTGAACAAAACTTCTTTTCCAGTGTCAAATAATTTCACCGCCTAAACTTTGTTCCGTTTCTTTTTCCTTTTGTCTAATACTCCATCTAATACTGTCAAACATTTCACCGCCAAAAAAAATGTGTTTGGGAAGTCCGTTGGAAAAAATAAATTTACAGATTTCGAGGTATTTTACGGAATTTAAGATGGTTTTATAAATTTCGAGATTATTTTTACAGATTTCGAGATGATTTTATCTTGACTTACGTGCACCGTTTGAGAAACGGTGTTCTCAAACAAGCACTAGAAGTTACTCTAACTTCTCCACAAACGCCCCATACATTGGAATGTTTGGCAAAACTTCTGAATACCTTAAAAACACATTTAACAGTATTTTTTTGCAAAATGAGATAATCACCTTCACACATTTAACTCATAAATAGTAAAAATACCTTTTCACCATTTTTTCAAACGAAAACTTATCCATAAAAGCTCCTTTTGGAGCAAAAGACCTTCCTTCCACGAGTATATCCAAACATGAGGTTTCTGCTACCGTGCTTTTTCATCCCCAAAAGTTACTTTTTGGGTCTGGAACACTTAACCAGACGATACCACTCTCTCTTGCTCCAGGACTTTACTTTTTATCTTTACAGGACCCACTTTTACTTTCAGCTTCTTGTGGAGGATAGTTGTTTTCATGTTTGGGCAAAAAAAAAAAGTTGTTTTCATGTTCCTACGAATAAAAAAAAATTAAGAAACTTTCACGGATGAAGTTAAACAAAAAAGAGTAGTTTTGATTATTTAAATAATCTTAAAATAAAAACATAAACCATAAAAATAGTAAAATATACCTGTTGATTAACATAGTTAGAGAGAGATTAACAGCGTTGTTAAATTTGCACCATTATCAATTGATTATTGATAAATTTACACCCCTAAAAATTAATTATGTTGGATGCTTCTAATCAATAACTTTAATGCTAATTTTACACATTTATCCTTTAGTTTTATTAAGATATTAGGTATATAAATATTATTATATTGGTTATATCTTTGATATAAAATATTATAAATATTTAAGTGCAGATGTATCACTAAGCATAGCATGAAATATTCAAATTGATTTTTTTCCATCTCCTTCCTTCACCTTACCATTTCAACTGCCCAAGGATTAAAAAGTGGAGTCATACATGAGTAGAAAATGATAAAAAGGAAGAAATTACTATTTAAACAGGACTTTTCCTTCATATTTATATTAAACGGTGTCTCACGATTAACTCTAATTATAATATATTTATAGAAAATTAAGTGAATTTTTATTTTTTCCCCAAGATCATGTACGCATTAAAAAAATAGTCATTGAGAAACTTGGTGCAATGCTTCATATCCATGACAAACAACCTTTTAGATATCGGCCTTTATTATAAACTTTAGAAGCTTGGGGATTTTTTTCCCTTCATTTGGGTTGTGTGTTCCAATAGAAAATAATAACGCCTCTTTTTTTTCCCAAATATCTCCCGTTGTTACATTTATAAATATTTTGTTTTTAAATAAAAGTTTTGGGTTAAACAGTGTTTTTGCTATTGAAGTATACACATTGAGCATTGACTATCCGGAAGTTTTTTTGAGATCGGATTCACCCTGTAAGTTTATAAAACGTAGCATTTTTCACTTGAAACAATTGATCATTAACGGACGTTTGTCTACGTTCGAAAAAGGCATGTTTTATCTGAATGAAAGACTCATCTTCAGCGTAAAACTCATTCATTTGAATTTTTCCCCAACGTTTTAGATTCAATCGAATATAAAAGTCGAGATTTAATCGAATCCGTTTTACATTTATTCGAATCATGGATTTTCGAAGCCTCATTTTTCCGCAACGGTTTAGAAAGTCCATCATTCGAATGAAAATAAAGATTCGAATGAGTTTACTCTTTATAAACAGTTTAGAAAGCTTAAACTTCAAAATGCTGTAATTTCTTCATTTCAACTCCAAAATTGACACATGACATATTATTGAAAAGCCATTTGAGTCTACTTACAAATAACATAAGTTTTAAATCAATTAGATGTTTGGATTAAGAGATATCATCAAAAAAATCAAACATGTATCTGGAATATACGTATTCCTGATACATGTTTGATTTTTTTATCATATCTCTAAAAATACAAATCCTATGATTGTGAGACTTGTTTAATTTGAAAGTAGACTCAAACGACTTTCTAATGATAGGTCATTTTTCAATTTTACAGTTGAAATGAAGAAGTTACAACATTTTGAAGTTTAAGCTTTCTAAACCGTTTATAAAGTGTAAATTCATTCGAATGCGCTTTATTTTCATTCGAATGATGGACTTTCTAAACCGTTTTCCCCCCAAAGGTGTAGAAAGTCACCTCCAAAGGTGTAGAAAGTCCACCTTCTACACCTTTGGGGGGGAAATAGTTTAGAAATGCATCATTCGAATGAAAACAAAGCTTATTCGAATGAGTTTAGTCTTTATAAACGGTTTAGAAAGCTTAAACTTCAAAATATTGTAACTTCTTTATTTCAACTTCAAAATTGACAAATGACCTATCATTGAAAATCCCTTTGAGTCTACTTTCAAATCACATAATTTTTAAATCAATTGGATATTTGTATTGAGAGATAACAGCAAAAAACCGAAAATATATCTGGAATATAGTATTCCTGATACATGTTTAGTTTTTTTATCATATCTCTCAAAATACAAATCCTATGATTGTGAAAGTTATGTCATTTAAAAGTAGACTCAAATATATTTCTAATGATATGTAATTTGTCAATTTTGGAGTTGAAATGAAGAAGTTGCAGCATTTTGAAGTTTAAACTTTCTAAATCGTTTATAAAGAGTAAACTCATTCGAATGAGTTATCTTTTCATTCGAATGATGCATTTTTAAACCGTTTTTTCCGCTAAAGGCGTAGAAAGTGTACTTTCTACACCTTTGGAGGTGACTTTCTAAACCGTTGGTGGAAAAAACGGTTTAGAAAGTCCATCATTCGAATGAAAATAAAGCTCAGAGTTTACTCTTTATAAAAGGTATAAAAAACTTAAACTTCAAAATGCTGTAATTTCTTCATTTCAACTTCAGAATTGACAAATGACCTATCATTGGAAAGCCCTTTGAGTCTACTTTCAAATGAAATAAGTTTTACAATCATAGAATTTGTATTTTGAGAGATATGATAAAAAAAAAACCAAACATGTATCAGGAATACGTATATTCTATATACATGTTCGGTTTTTTGATGATATCTCTCAATGCAGACTTCCAATTGATTTAAAACTTATCTCATTTGAAAGTATACTTAAAGGGCTTTTCAATGATAGGCCATTTGTCAATTTTGAAGTTGAAATGAAGTTACAGCATTTTGATGTTTAAGCTTTCTAAACCATTTATAAAGAGTAAACTCATTCGAATGAGCTTTATTTTCATTCGAATGATGGGCTTTCTAAACCGTTGAAGAAAAATGAGGTTTAGAAAATCCCTGATTCAAATAAATGTAAAACTGATTCGATTAAATCTAAAACGTTATCGGGGAAAAATTTGATTGAATGAGTTTTACGATGGAGATGAGTTTCATTGGAATAAAACATGCTTTATTCGAATGTAGACAAATGTTTGTTAATGATCCATTGCTACAGGTGAAAAATGCTACGTTTTATAAACTTCTAGGGTGAATCCGGTCCCAATAAAACATCCGTATATTCAGTGCTCCAACGTGTATACTTCCGTGACAAAAATGCTACTTAACTGGACTGTAACAAACGTACGAAAGTGACTGAGAAGCATGCATTATAACTAATCTATATACTACACATTTAGCAAGTTGTGACTATAACGTAGTTTTATAATGTGAAATTCTGTTGATAATATTCAGAGAAGTCCGAGGCTGAACGCATTGTGTGTCCATGATATCTAATTATCTATATGTCCATCTTCTACTAAAAAATCATAAGATGTCATACTCATAATTGCTATGGAGAAAAACGCCTCATATGATGAAGCAGGGTACACTCGAGAGGATTATAGCTACACAGACGAATTCTGGAAACAAACAAAAACAATAAGTAGGCTCTTCACTGTCCATCAACACGAACAGGAAGATAACTTCTTCATCTCACTGATTTCCAATTCAGGTCCCGAAATTACATCAATCTTGGACCCCTTTAGTGTGGCTGCATTATGATTGCCATGGTTGGAGTTCCCATTGGTGAATTCCAGTGCTTTCTTGCACACAACCCTGTTGATCTCTTCCAGCAACTGGAAGAATGCAGATTCCACGTTCTCCCCACTGAGAGCCGAAGTCTCAGAGAAGAAGAGCCCCTGATCCTCCGCGAACTCCACAGCGTCCTCCGTTGACACCGCCCTCAGATCCACCAGGTCAGCCTTGTTCCCTATTAGCATTATCACTATCGAGTTATCTGCGTGTGCTCGTAGTTCCTCCACCCACCTCGCTACGTGGTCAAACGACTGCCTTTTGGTTATGTCGTACACCAGCATTGCCCCTAATGCTCCTCTGTAGTATGCACTTGTCACTGCCCTGTACCTATTATCACCACGACAACTTGCAGTTACAATGCTAGATCCTACTCAGTATGAAGTTTTACATAATTTATCTGGGTGGCCGATAAAGTGTTTGATAAAATGCCTCAGAAGTCTATGGTCTATCTGGCATTTCATTGCTTGAATGCAATAATCCTCTAGGTTGGTACTGTTAAGGTGTAACTCTGGGGAAACAAAATTCAAATACTCGGAGTTCAGTCAAAACTTAACAGCAAGTATGATTTTGAGAAAATGCCTTTGAAAATCCAAGGTCAATTCGGTATTGAATTGCTTGAATACAATAATCATCCAGTTGGTAATACGTGAGAAACTCAAAAGCAGGAGGGATTGAGAGAGAGAGAGAGAGTAGGGAGTTGAACCTTTCTTGGCCTGCAGTGTCCCAGATCTGAGCTTTGATGACTTTGCCATTGATGGTGACAGTCCTGGTCTGAAACTCCACACCAATGGTTGACTTTGAGTCAAGGCAGAACTCATTCTTTGCAAACCTTGACAGTATTTGGGTCTTGCCCACAGCAGAGTCCCCGATCACCACCACCTTAAACACATAGTCTATTTTCTCATGCTCATTCTCCTGAAACCTCTCAACATCAACCCCATTCATTTCCTGGTTCATCTTCCTTCTTCCTAGCACCGGCAACAACCTGATGGTGAATAAGAATAATGGAGCAAAGAATCTCTGTTTTCTCCTTACCTTGACCAAACTAGACTCATAAATCTTAGTCTTAGCTGAATCTCTTGGCCTGCAAAAGGACACAAAGTTTGGTCGAAGAAGGATTTTGGTCGTGAGGGAGGGATAAGTAGTAGCAAGTAGAGGGGGAAGAGGGAAGAAGTTGGGAAAAAGATGAGACACAGTAGCTTGACTTGAGTGCTGCTGAGTTACTGGCGGCAAAAGAAATAGGCAATGAAATGCGCCACAGTCCTTGTCTCACTTTTATTGCTTTACTAAATTGTGGGTACCATGCATTACAGCGCACAAATATTATTTTTGTCTATGTTATTCTGAATTATTGGCCTCTAGGGAGATTTTAATTGAAGTATGGCATGAAGGGCTCAATTCCCATCATTTAATATGAATATCGCACACATCTACATCGTCATTCACCACACCATAATGCCTGAAGTAGATGTGGTGTTTAATATGAATGTGACATATTCTAAACAGTACTTCAGAAATCTTACGCTAATTTTTAAAACAAAAGGAGCTTTAATATCACTTGGCAGCATATTAGACTGCTTTATGAAGTGACATCCGGTTGTTTGCTTAAAGTTAATGGGGTGGCAAATTACGTCACTGGGTCGTCGAAGACATGGAAAAGTGGCATATGGTTCACATCAATTTGTTCCTAATTTCTGCCGTAATCCATGGATTCATTGATTCTCTCTTTTTAAAGTTCTCAGTCTCATTCATGACTTTTATGTTTTTAATTTAAAATTTAATTCTTCTATTCTCATTGATTCGTATGTTCTAAATGGATCTTTTTTTTGTTTCCTTAATTTTGATACTTAAAGGACGGTTTCTTACTTTAGTTGCATTGCATCACTGAAGCAAAAGAGAGGTTAAAGCAACTCATGATAGTAAGATTTATTAACTATGTTCCTTAGGTATAATGCTGTCAGTGTCTGCTTCGCTGTTTCTGGTTTCCAAGCCATGTGTTATATTTCTGTAAGGAAGTATCATCAAGGCTTCAAAATTTCAAAGCACAATCATAAAAATGTAAGAAAAAGAATATAATGTGTAACTAATTTTTTTTTGTTGGCCACCAGTTTATAAGCAATGTGTAGCTATTCATGTAAGTGCTCTGTAAACCTAGAAAAATGCATTGACTCTGATGATTATGAAGGATTAAAGTTGTGGAAAATAAAATTAATATAAAAGGAAGCCAAAAATCAATTAGTGAGGATACATGAAACATGCTAGATTGCGAGGAACAAATTTTCATTCAATTCAATTCAATGTATTTAGGTTTTCATTTTTAATGACTGTTGACTACGAACATGCTGTACATATGGGATTCCTAAATAGGATCAAGATGTTGAAACTGTTTTAATCTGACATGAGGATGTTTAGAGGCTCAAACAGTTAACATCCCTTTTACCCTTTTTGCTCCAAAAATGAGCAAGTGGTCCTTCCCTATCTATGCCTCACATAATAACAGAATGTCATTAACTCCAATACTCAGGACGCCATATTACCAGCCTAAGGGTAGGGAAGGATTATAAAGGAAAACTTCCAAAAATTGTAAAAAGAAATTACTGTTTTTTTCTATAAATTTTCTTGGAGTATCTTTTCCTTCTAAATTGTTCTTCCCATTCAAACCAAGGTTGAGGAAGTGAATGAGTAAAGGTTTGAAGTTAAAATTTCAGGGCTTTTTTTAAACTGCATTCTAGAGGTGCGGTTTAAATTGTTATTTTTAAGATTATATATTTCATATCCGGTTTAAATGATTTAAAATTTTTACTCTTACCTAGAAAAATACCACCGGTCATACTTTTTAGACCTTATCCCTTAAATGTGGTTTAAAATTAACGATTTAAATAAGCATTTTTTTAATAGTGAAATTATTTTTCATCCCAGTACATACCAAATATATTATGTTAAAAAAAGTTCCTTTCTCTTCCTTTCCGTTCTCTTCTGTTACTTTCCATTCTCATCAATTCTTTGATCCAAACAGGATATTAGAGATATTGGTCGAGTCCTTTGGAGAATTTTGATTATGCACACCAACAAAACAGTGTATCTATTCAATAAAATGGCACAACAGATCAAATCAAATTATATACGAAATTCATCTGTTTATTTATTCACTTGTTACCCTTCTGTATTAATATCTCGAATATTTATTGACCTGACATGGAACACATAAAATTCTAAATTCCATGGAACAGCCTCTCTATTTGTTTTCTTTTTTTTTGTCTTTTGCACCGACAGAATCAGTTTACCTTTGGTAAAGGCCCACACCGACAACAAGATCCAACTTCTTCTTCGTACCCGCTACCCCCACCCTGTAAAGGCAGACCATTCTCTGACCAGAAAGCCTGATTTCGTACCGTACGAGTGCTTTTATCATTTACAAAATGAATATGTAAAGAAAATTATCTCATTTTATAAACAGTATTGTTGAATGTACGTTTAGCTTTTTCCAAATGTGATTCGAAAAAAATAAATTGTAACTTATTTAATTAAGGGTTTTGCATTTCAAGAAGAGCCCCTTATTCTTTATTTTGCTTCCTTTGAAGGATTCCAAAAAAATAAAAATGAAAATACAGTTAAAATGTATAAACAGTTGAAATTATGTTTGAGAAAGTGAAACTGTGGAGCTAGTAAGATGTGTCCGGTGAATGAATCTTAAAGCTTGTATGGACGTTGGGTAGAGAATTGTTTTTACGGAGTTCGAAGCAAAACGTAGACTTTAAAGAATAGATTTTGGGAGAATAGTTTTTACGGATTCCAATGCAAGAAAAAATAAGAAAGAAAAAATTTATTTTGAGAGAGTGTGTGTAATTTGATAATCTAATTTAAATGACATGTAAACTATAGTTTTAAATAATATATCTGACTTCCTTCATTCCTCCAATAAAAAGTTAAATTGATCTTGTTTAAAGGATCAAATGTAGTAATTAATATTTCTTCGTTGATGTTCAACAGAGAGAACCTCAATTTAAGGGATCCAAATCCTAAAAGAATCAAACTTAATATCATTAGTTTAAGTTAATATACTCCCTTTTCTGGCTGAATTAGGCACCTCGTGCTCGTGCCTTTTAGGGGAAATTATGATATATCAAGCACATTAGCACAATTTAAACAACTCTCTTAAAGTAAAGCGAAGCACAAAGGCTGGTGCACAAAACCATATAAACCATACGACAAACACTCTTTAGGAAATCACATAAACATATCGTTCCAACAAACTCTCCATGTTCCCACAAATTTAGAATATACAACAAGAACAGTGTAACACAACTAAATGAGCAACAAGAAAAACTTACTGGCCTATTTGGGGAAACCCCCCAAAAAAGTAAGACACTTTTATGTAACTAGAGCCAAAACCCCTCTTATGTATTTTCCTTAAACACCGTAAAATCACCTGCAAACAGCTAATTTAAACTCTGTAATATCTCTTAGTGTCACCATCTCATAGTTGATGTTGAATAGATTTGAATTCTAAATATTTGATGTGTTTGGATTGACTTATTTTAAATGACTTTAAGATGTTTGAAGCATGTGAGATAAGTTGTATCCAACTTATTGGAAGTACGCTTCAAAGTGATCCTTGAAATTTTCCAAACAAGCACTTTCTTCTTCAAATGCACTGTAAGCTCCAAGGGGTGAGCTACTGAGCTCTCACTAGTCACTACAATTTCATTTTCCGGCAACCAAGCAAGCAGTGGAAAGGTGTGGGCAATTTAGAAATCTCATGACAAACAAAAGAAAATGCAAAGAACATTGATAGGCCTATTTTGGGTCAAACCCATGGGCCTACTCGCACCTTTTATTGGACTTCCAAATGATTTAGACCCAAAAAGGACTTTAAAATAATGGGAAAATGAGTCATAAGTCCCAAGTAAGGGATTTAACCATCAAATGGTCCTAAAGATTCAAAAAACTATTATAAGATCCCAAGAGAAGCTGCTGAGGTTGTCATTAACAACATCAGCAGCTACTCTTGGGATCTTATAATAATTTTTTGAATCTTTGGGACCATTTGATGGTTAAGTTAGGGATGGTAAAGCGGGTTGGGCCCGCGGGCCCAACCCGCCAACCCGCCACTTTGTGGCCGGTTAGGGCTGGCTAAAAGCCAGCCCGCTAGGGGGGCGGGTTCTCTCAACCCGCCCTGCCTAGCTCGCGGGTTGGCAGGCCAGCCCGCCTAACCCGCCATTTTTATTTTTTTAAAAAAAATTATTTTGTATATGTATTTTTTACTTTTTTTTTCAATCCCAATATTTTTTACAAAGGAAAAAGTAATATTAAACTATATTTTTAGGAAATTATTGAACACTTATTAATAGGATTGGAAAGATAATCATGAAAATATGTAATCTTATATGAAAAAATTGGGTAAAAAAATAGGGAAAAGTAATTTTTTTAATAAAAAATAAAATTAAAAATTCTGGCGGGTTGGCGGGCCAGCCCGCCAACCCGCCTTGGCGGGCTGGGGCTGGGAGATCCCAGCCCGCCCCCAGGGGAAGGGGGTGG
>JANTPZ010153168.1:0-13920 GCA_025593235.1 Vachellia pachyceras | reverse complement strand
TAATAATTTTATTAATTACTTTATAACCCAACTAAACTTTTCTTAGTTCGGGTCTCCGGCATTTGAGGACTCCTGCTACCTCAAATAATTATTTCTCGATCGTCCTTAACTCTGAAATCCTTTATTTACCACTTATTTACGAAAATGCCATTACCTTTCTACTTTTGCCATAATTTCCAAAATGCCGTCACTTTTTCTACTCTTTCTTAATTCCAACCTTGCCCTTGGTTGACTTTTGACATTTTGGTCGACTTTGACTTTTTGGTCAACTTTGACTTTTGAGTTGACTTTGACTTTTTTTGTCAACTTTGACTTTTTTTGTTGACTTTGGACCAAATTACCAAAATGTCCTTATTATTTGATGACATTTTGTTCCCTATGCCTTATTATTCAAAATGACCATTTTATCCCTTCTATTAGGCCAAATGACCGTTTTGCCCTTCGATCATTTTTACTTAGAACTTTCAAGACTATGGACTTAGTCGGTCATCCTTTCTTATCTATAGGCATTTTCCTTTCTATTTTTCTTATTTACGAGGCTCAAGTCATTTCGTAATTCATTGGTTTGGCCTTTACTTGTGTTTACGAAATTTGGGATATTACATTTCCTTCCCCCTTAAAATAAATTTCGTCCTCGAAATTTACACCTCAAGAAGACGATATGAAGAAGAAAAGAAGACGAGGCAGAGGCACATGCGGTGTTCTGACATAAATTAAAAAAGAGGGCTTGAAGATAGGGCGCCTAAAGTCCTTTTTTAAAAAGGAAGAAGACTCGTGTAGCGGGAACAGAGGGTTTTAGGCATTCTATCTTTAATGTAGGACGTCTAAATGTGCCTTTAGGCATCCTATCTTAATATAGGGCGCCAAATAGTGTCCCTTTGGTGCCATACCCTCAAGATAGGGCGCTAAAGAGTGCCCTTTTGACACCCTATCTTCAGGATAGGGCACCAAAAGGCACCCTTATGCGCTCTATCTTAATATAGGGTGCATAAAGTCCCACCTACGCTTTTTAAAATTTCAAAAATGCTACCGCCTTCATTTTTTACTCCCTTTTTAAAAAAAAGGATGCGAATTTCAGTAATAAAAACTATACTATGTAGTAATGTCATTCTTACTCATATTGTTCCCAATTGTTGAAGAGTTGGTCCCAAACTTGAATCCACAAATTTGGGGCAATTGCTTATGATGATGATGTTACTCATAAGCTCCACCTGCAACCTTCCTTGACAAATACTCTTGAAATTTGGCAAATTTTTTAGTTCTATCTTTCTCAAGCTTGAAAGCACAATTGTCTTATGTTCCCCATTTTATGTAATTATTTCCTCCAATTTCTCACACTCAGATAAGGTCAGGGAGGTTAGTTTGGGAAGGCTGTTGTGGGCAATGATGCTTGCAAAGAATAAAAACTTCAACCTTACACATCGAACCACTTCTAAGGAATAAAGATATTGGAAGCTCAAAACTTGTGTGGGAACAATACCTCCTCTTACCATTTGTTGTTCTGGTTCCATCAACCTTCCTGAAACGTCGATTTCTTGTTGGTCATCATCACCAATGACTTGCCAATTGTGTTTAACAATAGGAGTTTGAGTGTCAATCTCTCCAACATTCAGAATAGAAAGGGGAAGATTGAAAGCCTCATTATTATGTAATTAGCTGTATTTCAAAACATACCCCCTTACAAGACCCTGCACACACACACACAAAAAACAGGTAAAAGGTGGGAGTAGAGAAATAGTGTCTTTTATTTGGAATTTAATTTATTGCAAAAATACATGAGTTAACATATGCAGCTCACTGATTTGGTTGCTTAAACCTTGTATGCAGTTATCTATATAGTGTCTTCTTCACATGTTTTTCTATATATGTATATATACATACACTGAAATCATGTTAAAACTAGAAATATATAGATGATCACAATCCTTCTACTCTTAAACTTATATCATTTGAACTACTATTGGTTTTTCAGATAAGAACAACTGATACCATATTTATACTGGTAGCTCCAAAATAATGAGAATCTCTTCTAAAAAAAATAGAAGCATTAAATATTCACCTAACAATTAGTATGGAAGAGGGAGCATTAAGAAACACAACTCAGCTCTTTAGTCCAATGAATAATTGCACCCTTAACTGGCATAAGGTTTGGGCAGTCATGTACCTCAACTCTGCAAAACCCTTCTATGTGCAACTTAAACCCTTGCAAGACATTAATAAATCTCGGCAAGTTATCAAATTTCATGTCTTTCATATTTGGGAACTTGATCTCCCTTTCATTGTCAATGCCATGATCTTCAATATTTGAGCACTTGAAAACTTCTTCCATTTGAGAGCAGTCCGTTATGGTTAGAGTGCTTAGTTGCAGAAGCATTGAAGTAGCACGATTGGTCATCAAAGGTAAAAGGAATTTAAGCTTGTCGCACTTTGAGAATTCCAACTTGTTCAATTTTGGTAGACAAAATTCTGCAATGGATAGATTCTTTTGAATCTCTTTATTCCCTAAAATAATTGCCTCCAACTCCCCACAGCAAGATATGGATATAGAAGTTAACTTAGGAAGACTTTGACATATATGAGCGGAAAACACATATTTCAATAGCGAACATTTTTTCAGTTTTAATTCTTGAAGGTATTGAAATGTTGGAATTTGTTCATCAACTCCACACTGAATCTGAAAAATTGATTCTACCCCACAATTATCACGTTCAATCCTTCCCATATCTGACATTTGCATGAATGCTTCATTTCTCGATTGAGCAACATTAAGTTCCTGCATTTCCTTTGTAAAAGAGGAAAAAACGGACGAAAAAAGATGAAAACAATCAACATATTTCCTAAGAAAACGATAAATTGGGGTTAAATAAAATTCTACGTACATGTATTATTCTTATATAGACTACCTAGTCAATCAATTTTTTGTCAGAATTAATTATTTTATTGTAATATATTTATCGATGTTTTCCATATATTTCAGTGTTCTTATTGTTGCCATGAGAATTTTTTCATGTTTTCACTATTTTAGTTAAATTTAAAATTTGAAATTGATTTTTAATATGATATATGTGAAAATAAGGGATAAATGTCATCTGTGTGTCTATATATATATACTTTTTTAAAAAAAGTATTTCTCTTGATACCAATATAATTTTTTTAGAATTAATGCATTGTGAATGATAAAACTATATTTTTCATTGATAAAGAAAATTATCTTGATATTCTTTATAATTAATGCACTCTGAAATCAAAATATTTTCAATATTGAACTTTTGCTTTGGCCTTAAATATCTCTAGAAACTTGTTGATACACTTACATTTTTTGAGGTACTTTTGTGATGATAAATGATATTAGAAGATTCTAATCAACATGCTATACACTGTAATTCTTACCGGTATTGCCCGTTTGTGAAGAGCTAATCCCAAATTTGAATCAACAAATTTAGGGCAGTTGTTTATTCTGATGTCCGTCAGAAGCTCCGCCTAAATCTACAACATTCCTTAAGAAACACTCGTGAAATTTGGCAAATTTCTGACCTCTATATTCCTCAAGCTTGAAAGCACAATTGTAGCCATTGACATAGAGAAGAGTCTTTTGAGCTTGTTGCACCTCTCAACTTTCAATTCTCTTAGTTCTGGGAAGTGAACTTGAACATTGGACATGATCTGACGTTCCCCATTTTCTACAATTATTTCTTCCAATCCCTCACAATTCGATATGGTTAGGGAAGTCAATTTGGGAAGGTTGTTTTGGACAATGGTGCTTGCAGAGAATAAATACTTCATCTCTTTAGTGTGAGTTATTGTTAAGGAATGAAGATATTGGAAGCTCCAAAATTGTATGGGAACAATGCCTCCTATCATTTGTTCTTCTTCTTGATCATCATCACCAATAATTTGCCACTCGTGTTCAACTCTAGAACTTTGAGTATCAAGCTCTCCAGCATTAAGAACAGAAAGAGGAAGATTGAGAGACTCGTTACCATTTAATTGGCTGTATTTTGACACATACTCCCTTACAAGTCTCTGCATATACATAGCAGAGAAGTCAAAGGTGGTGGAAATAAAGCATTATAAGTTCCTTGGAAGGATCATGAAAAGAAAGAGCTCAAATTAACCGAAGTCTTCACATGCTATATGTGTGATTCAATCGTTTGTCTACACTTATTTGTACTAGAATCATAAGAGGATAAACTAATAAACGGTAGTTCATTTTGTTTATTCTATTTATTATGGCACACTCCAAGTAGACACATGTATAGAAGCAAAAAGGAAGATTGAATGAAATGCAGAATGATTTGCCTTTGTTTGTAGATATCTTGTGCTTATGCATGTGAAATGAATAAATTTATTAGATTGGAGTTCATGAGCTTAAATGAACAGAACATTGAAACCAGAGTAAATGGAAGCATAGAATATTCCACGGGCAAGAATTTAATTATTTTTGCAAAATAAAACATAGACCATGGAGAAACACACATGAAGAATATTGATTACCTCTTTAGTCCAATGAATACTTGCACTCTTGATTGGCACAAGTTTTGGGCAGCCATGAACCTTAACATTGCAAAAGTCTCTAGTGTGCAACTTAAACCCTGCGCAAACATTGATAAGTCTTGGCAAGTTATCAAGTTTCACAAGTTTCATGTTTGGGAATGTGATCTCCCTTTCACCGTCAATGCCATGATCTTCAATATTTGAGCACTTGAAAACTTCTTCCATTTGAGAACAATTAGATATGATTAGAGTGCTTAGTTGTGGAAGCATTGGGGTAGCAACCCATATCTTAAATGACAAAATGAATTTAAGTTTGTCACACCGAGAGATTTCCAATTTATTCAATTTTGGCAAACAAGATTCAGTGTTGAATAGATTCTTTTGAGTCTCTTCATTCCCTAAAAATATTGCCTCTAACTCCTCACATCAAGATACAGCAAGAGAAGTTAACTCTGGAAGACTTCGACAAAAATGAGCATAAAACACAAGCTTCAATCCAGCACAATTATTCAGAGTTAATTTTTTGAGGTATTGGAATATTGGAATTTGTTCTTCAACCCTAATCTGATAGTGGAAAATGGCTTCAGCTACACAATTATCAATCACAATGTTTTCTATAGCTGCCAATGGCTTGTATAATTCTTCATTCCTCAATTGATGGCCCATAACTTCATGCAATTCCTTTGTGAAAGTGGAAAAAAGGGAAGGAAAAAAATGAAAACCATTAACATATTTCTCAAAACACGATAAATCCCCATTAATTAATCAAACAAATAAAGATCAAGAAAATGCATTTATAAGATAATGGAGTTAAAAAATGAAGTCAAGGAAAAATTAGGATGATTGGCCCATAAGATCCAATATTATTCTGAGCCCTAGAGAAATGATGAATAACAAAGTACAAATAACGAAATGGAATTGCTGAACAATCCTTGCACTTCTAAGCTAGATATTTTCCTGATGCATATCTTTAGATATTCTAATTCATTACTTATTTTAAATAAAAAATGCATGGATTGATTAAGTGGACCATCTCTCAATATGTACTTACATGAACACTATTTGCTATCCAATGCAAGCTAAAAAAAATTAGGGAAAACTAGAGTAATGGACTTCGAAAAAATAATATTTATTGTGAATGATCATAAAAGTTGTAATTATTTAGAAGGATAAAAATAAAAATTAAAAATACTAAATTGTCCCAAACAACAATTTCTACTTTCCCTCCTACATGCTCTCTCACACTATATTTTTAAAACTAATGCAAATTTTTAAATTTTACTAAATTAAACATAATTTTTTCAATTTTTACTTGAAAAATTACAATTTATTCATTTTTTCAAAATTATATATTTCTTAAAACTTAACATAAACTTTAATTAAAAATTATATAACTTTAATAAAACTTAATATATTTTATAATTTATCATATACATTTAATAAATTTTATATAAATCTAGAAAGTAGTAATAAAATTTATGCAATTTAAAATAATTCAAAAATATTTTATATGATTTATTTTTAATTTCCAAGAAATTTATGTGAGTTAAAAAATGCATGTAATGTTAATTAAATAAAAAATATATAGATGATCTATTATATTAAAAAACGATATAAAATGAATTTATTTTTATTTTTATGAAAAATTTAATTTATATTAATATTGATAATATAAATCAAATAACTTAGTATTATATTGATTGATCAAATGATATATTAATTATATAAATACAAAACTTGGCCAAAAAAATAATTTTTAATAAAAGACACAATTATGTCATATGTAATTTATGGGTTTTTTATTTCAATTTTAGGTATTTTTTAATTTTAAATTTCTATTTTGAAGTTTGGCCATTCAAAGTAATTACTATTTTCTTAACCCTTTATTTTAATTTTCCCCAAAAATTAAAGACGTTAACAAAGATATTTTCATATAAAAAATGGTAGGATTTTTAACATTTTCTTTTGCAAATCAAATTAAAAGCATGGGACAGCAAATGCATACCATATTCGGACAATCCCTCCGCACAATTGCCTTTATAGATGGCCACCTTCGATGATACCTCTCTGAGCAAATTCCAACAAGACTTGGAAGATCTACTAGTGCGAGATATTCCAAAAGAGGAAGTAGTATCTGAGTCTCATCTTGATCATGCATTGGTTGTCCTTCATCAAACACAAATTTCATCTTGGGAGCAATTCTTATGCAAAGGCGTTGCAACTGTACAAACTTTAGAGCCAAAAAGATCGAGCATACATATTCTAATTTCTAGCAATCAGAAACATCCAAACTTTTCAATTTTGGGAATCTCGAATTCTCCCATGCATCACCACCACCCTCTCCCTCTACTAAATGCTTTAATTCACTGCAACTTTGTATAAAGAGCTCCTCTAAGCAAAACAAAGTGCAAGCAACAGAGGTAGGGAAGAGAGATGTCAACATCGGACATTTAATAATTTTGAGAAACTTAAGATTTCCTAAGTTGCAATCAGGAAGGAATATGTGGAGCAATTTAGGGCAACTGAATAATAGTTAGTCTTTCTAGCTTTTGGAACAAGCCAAAAGGATAAGGACCACGATTTAGTTGTTTTAGATTCTTCATATGTGTTAGCCCTAACTCAGCCAATTTGGGGACAATCGTGACTTTATGAGGAGTTGTTTCGTCAGTAATGCATTCGATCTCTGAACACCTTTCAAGAAGGAGCTTAGTTAACTCATTCATGCCTCCTACCGCTTGGATAATATTAGGCATGAAACTTTTGCTGCCTCCCTTAAGCTCATAAAATTCAATTGCAGTTGCTCTTTGTGCAAGATCCTTGATTATTGAACCTAACATAGATATATTTAACTGACCCAAGAATAAATATTTTGTGTATTCATGATCAACTACCAAGGACGACATGCCTTTATCCCCAATTTCTAACTTATACCTTTTCAACTTTCTCAAAGCAATGGGGCCTGCAAGAAATTCATGGCAATTTCTATTTGTTGAGAGTGGAAATTGTGGTAAAGCATATAGCTCTTCCAACTGTGAACACCTTCCTATTACTTTATAGCAACATTCACCTATTACACAACTTGATAAATCTAATAGCTTTAACTTATTTAATTTTGCAGTTCGATCTGGTATTCTTTCAAATTCACTACTTTGCAGGTCAAGAATTTCAAGTCTTGTAAGACTTACCACAAAAGAGATGTCATATAAAACTAGATTTTGCAATCGCAAACATCGAAGATTAGACAACCATTGGATTGATTGAGGTTGTACTTTCATCTTGTACGCATACATGTACATGATAATCAAAGCCTGGAGTCCTTTAGCTCCTTCAAATGATGCATGTGATATTTCCAATGGTGTTTTTGAATGTAACATTAGAAGCTTAAGCTTTGGAGCGTCCAATTGAAACTCTAGCTTTGAAGCGCCCGATACAGACCTAGGTTCATACTTCATATCATACCATGAAGATGCGGCATAGGAATCTTTTAACCCTTTATCATCAATCAGCTTGTTCAATTCTTTTGTACAATTTACGATAATGGTGCATTCCTCTTTAGATGCTTTCTACAATGCGAAATCACGTACAACGTCATGCACAGTCACATATTCTTTTCCGTCGCTAAATTTTGGAGAAAAATGCATCAACAATGAGGAGTCAATGAGATATTTTACAGTTGCTTTAACTTGATTTCTTATTATTTCAAACGAGTCTAAATCTCCACATAGGCCTAACCCCACTTCACATCTGAAAAGATCTTCAATATCAATTTTATGATCTTCAAGAAACATAGCACACATTAACAATAACCGCTTGGCTTCTCGGGTTGCCAAATAATCATAGCTTAATTCAAGACAAGCAAAAGCATCCCTCACACCTTTATCCAGATTGACTGGTTTCGCATTTCTTAACCTGTACAACTTTACATTCATCACATCAACTCCTTTTCCTTTCAAGCAAGTTCCTATAGCTACAATTGCAATGGGTAGGCCCTTACTTTCCAAAACAATTTCTCGTGCCACAACTTCGTCATCATCAACATTAGCATGGGTTTGAAACAATGCCCAAGCTTCGTCTTCTTTTAACAAATTAAGTTGAATCATCTTTTGGCATCCCATCAAGGTACATACATATAGACGACGTGTGGTAAGAAGAACCTTGCAGTTTCTTGGACCTTCATCACCAAAGGGATTCCCTATATCCTCAAGGTTCAACATCGCCCATACATCATCCAATATAATCAGAATCCGTTCCTCCAGACTTTGTAATTTCATTGCAATTCTTCTTGCCCTTCCTGCTTCAGTTTCTTCCTTCAACTTGAGTCCCAGCAAATCTGCAATTTCACCTTGAATCTTCCTAATATTTGGAGTTTGCGAAATTGTTGTGATTAAGACCCGATCAAATAGCTTTGATTTTTGGGCTTCCTTTCCTACTTTCTTTACCAATGTGGTTTTTCCTGAACCGCCCATACCCCACAACCCAATTATAGAGCTATCATTATCTTGCAATACCCCCTATAGTCCACTATATGACATTTCTGTTGACTCAAAAAACATAAAATCTTTAGAAGAGTGATACCCCGCACCTGGAATAGCAACACGATGTGAAAATGGATTGAGGTTACCACTCTTTGCCATTAGATCAATCATCCTCTGGGTTGTCTCAACCAACTCTTTACATAGACGATATCTCCTCCATGTAGGACACCACTGTCGAAGGCAGCCATTGTTGTTGCTCCAAATTGTTCACGTATGCTATAAGGCTCTGCACTTCATTCTTCCATTTGTTAACCTCATCATCAATTCTCTCAGTTCTGTTGATGGCCTCTTGGACACGTTCATCCACACATCTTTGCTTCAGTATCAGCTCCTCCTTTCTGATCTCAACATTTCTGTTGATTTTGCCCTCACAGAACAAATATTGCAGCTGTTGCAGAGTTGGATGCACCAAATATTCAGCGAGTTTTGCTGCTATCGACACTCCCACCTCTGCCATTTAATGTTAATAACAGCCTGGAAGGAGAACCATTCATCACCATCATCAAACGATTAATTAAAAATTTCATTTTGAAGAATTGATGCATCTTACATACTAGAAAGAATAAATGCTGAATCAGGAGAGGGATATTGCTTCATACCTGTGATTAACTTGAGCTTTCAGTCTTGGCTTGTAGATTTTCAAGAGTGATCAAGAAGAACAGATTAATTGCTCAGGGATGACCACATCGACTACGCAGCAAGATCCTTAATTACTGCACATATTTAATTAATTAACTGACTCAACCATAAAAAGCTCTAGTACTGTCACATGCATTGTTACATGCTCTTCTTACGCATGCGCGGGTTGATCTTGGGAGAATTAAATTAATGCATCCAGGATTATGAGATATTTTATTAGTGAAAGAATCCGAATCCAAACCTAGTTTCTGGCTTTCTGCTATTAATTAACCAACTTCATTTACAACTATCATATTAAAATTTACAACTCCATTTTATTCGGCCACATTTAAAAAGCATAAACTTGTCGTTGTTAAAGGCCTTGAAAATGGATCAAAACACTTGTGATTTCCAAGGATTGCACATAGGGTGCAACCCCAGGGTTGTTCTTTACGAAGCCTTAGACGCAATTAGTTCAATTAGCTTGTGAATTAAATTCACTATAAAGAAAAGGAGTGGTTTGTTTCTAAAACTTGAATAATAATGGAAATACTTAAAATAAAACTTCTTTTTGGATTTTTGGATTGCAAAAGAAAACAAGTAAGAAAATGCAATGGTTTTGATGATGAAATCCACTTGGAAATAGTTCAGGTTATAATAGTTCACAAATGATAAGGTGGAGTAATAGTTTTGCACTAAGTTTCGTAATCAAACCCCAACAACTCGCTGGGTCAGAAATTTCATGCAATGAACTTCATTCCATGAAACTCTTTAAAACCACTTAGTGTGTGTAATGAAATTGCTCAGTGAAAAATCCAATACAAAACGTCATCATCTCAAATACCAAACACAACTTGGAAGATAAGAGAGAATAAAAAAGATTGCATTGAATAGATAGTAATGAAACTTCACACTATCAAGTTAAACACAAAACAAATCAATACACAAATTAATCCAAGTTTGGCTACAACCGTAGTCAAATATTTAAGTATAAATTACTGGTCCCAACGAAACGACTAAGTAATCCATAATAAAAATACAGATTGGAACTAATACTCCCCTTGTTAAGCTCTTGAACTTAAGTCTTCTCCATCTACAAGAGGAAGGGAGATGTTTAGCTGCTTATTCAATTTTTTGGGGTGAATATTTCATATTCAAATTTTGTATATAAGTATATAATACATAATTAATATATGATTTGTCCTGCTTGTTATTTTAAATATTAAAGTTTAAGTTTTTGATGTCTCGTAACTTGGTCCATGTGATGGGAATACAAAAATAAAACGTCACATTTTAAATTCGGAGAATTCATAGATTCCGAAATTGTAAATCGAAATCTTACCTAACACTCGATAATAAAGTAGAATAACTGTTCTCATAAAAATAGAGTAATTGTTAATATGTCCCGTTATCCCATGTTGGTTTGTTATTTCTTTTTTTTTATTTCAGTATATCATTGAGCTTTGTCCCTTGCTTTTATTTCGGTATGGAGCGCTGGACGCTCTTTAGTAAAAGATAATGAATATTTTTATACCTTAATCCTACATCAATTAAGCTTCAAACTCCAAGGAAGATGACGGCGAAGGTGGACGACCCCTGCAGTGGTCATGGTAGCTTCTAGAATTTTTCTCCTTCTCATTACAAATGTCGACACAATCGGTTGTATCTGGTGGAAAGATCTTTCTTTGACAGATGATCAAACAAGCCCAAGAAAAAGGATAATTTGACAAATTCATGATTCTAATGATTTTATTTTCAGGCCATTCCCTAGTAATAATAATAATAATTCTTCATCCGTTGTTATGCATGCGGATATAACTATATAAATAGGATTAAAATACATTATATCTAACTTAGTGTTGGCAACTAAGAAAGAGACAATTGAACCAATTTTGAAGAATTATCTGTTAAATTATTTAACAAATTTATTTTTAGTGTCCTCAGCTGCTCCAGGTATAGGAATATTATGGGACATAATATTAATTTTAGAATATGTATTTTACATTTCGGAATAACTTTAGATTGGGCAGCACTCACTCATTGAAGAGATTGATGAGGTCTCAAAGTCTGTGAAGTCGTTATCGGCAAAGTCAATCTTCAGAATCATAGTCCTCACTTTCTTCAACATATTATCTGCAGAATTTATAATCCAATTTACAACAAATGCAAAGCAAAAAACAAAAGAATGGACCAGCAGGGGAGGATGCAAGCTCATCCAATTTATGATATTGGTATTTGAATTTACTTATTTTAGATATAAATGAAACAAAAGGTTCGGTGTAAACAACATTGTTGCGCTTTTATAAGCACATATGAAGAGAGAAAGAAAGATGGGGTTTTTAATTGTATTCTTGACATTTTATGCAAATCAAATGAGAGCATCAAAGAGTAAACGCATACCATATTTGGACGTGGTTTCTTTATAAGGTTCTGAATCAATGATGAGGGAATCAAATGAACTAGTATTCAATCTTGGACAGTTTGTCCGTTTTGCTTCCATTCTAGACGGCCACAATAGATTATAGCCTTCACAGCAAATTCTGAGCAGATTCGGAAGGTTTTCCAACCTGAGTTCTTTCAGTGGAAGCACTATGTTAGTCTCAATTCCATTCCATCACATATTCTTCACCAAATACAAATTTCAACTGAGGAGCATCTCATGTGAATAGGGATTTCAGCTGTACAAACCCTTGTACACAAAAGCTTGGGGCAAATAGATCCTAATTGTAATATCCCAAATTTCGTAAACAGAAATAAATGTCAAACTGATGAATTACAAAAGGGTTTAAGACCCATAGAAAATAAAAATAGAAAGGAAAATGCCTAAATAAGAAAGAGGATAATCGACTAAGTCCCTAGCCTTGAGAATTACAAGTAAGAATGACCCAATGGTAAAATGGTGATTTGACACAAATGACAAGGGTAAAACGGTCATTTTGAATACAAAGGCCTTGGGCATAAAATGTCATCAAATAATAAGGATATTTTGGTAATTTGGTCAAAAGTCAACAAAAGTCAAAGTCAACTCAAAAGTCAAAGTTGACCAAAAATGTCAAAGTCAACCAAGGGTAAGGTTGGAATTAAGAAAAAGTAGAAAAAGTGATGGCATTCTGGTAATTATAAGAAAAGTAAGAAAGGAAGTGGCATTTTCGTAATTATGGACAAAGTACAAAAGGCAATGGCATTTTCGTAATTAAGGATTTTTAGAGGACTAAAAGACTGAGAAATAATTATTCAAGGTAGCAGTAGTCCTCAAATGCCAGAGATCCAAACTGAGAAAAATTTAGTTGGGTTACAAAGTAATTAATAAAATTATTACCCGGTATCCGGTGCGGGCAGTTTCGTTGTATGGAGAACAATAGTGGCGAAAAGTCTGAAAAAGTATTTTCTTAGAAAATTAATTACGGAAAATCCGGGAAGAATTTTGAGGAACGGAAAAGAGATTGAGAATCAGGGGGAAATATAGAATTTTTCCATGTCCTTAAGTCAAATTGGCCGCCGGAAGCCCGTTTTATGGTGTTGCATGCAAATTGAAGAATCCTGACGAGTTACAAGAGAAGCCCGGAGATGCTATGGACTAGGACATGATGCCACCTAGGCAAGGAGGCCTAAGGGATGGTGCCACACGAAAGATAAAGTCTCCGGAAAAGTAAAAAGGTAGTTTACCCGCGTAAAGGGTACTTTACAGAAATGCGTGCCACCAGATCATTTAGCTGAACTGGGCAAAGGCCCAACCAGCAAAAACTGACACCTAGGGGTCTGAAAAGTTGCTTTTTCAGCTAGGAGGAAGAGGGGGTGATGTGGCTCAATGAGGATCAAATATTTTCAACTTGGTCCCCAAGTTTGAATTTTCATCACACAAATTACAAGAGACCACATTAAACTAAGCAAAACTCTCTCTTTCCCCCTCACAATTTCGTCCTTCCCTCTCTCTCTTGCAATCTGAAATTGCTCTCCCTTCTCTCTAGAAAACACTCCCTCCTCAAGCAAGAAAAAGAAGATCCAAGCTTTCACAACACAAGGTAAAGTGTTCTTGCAACCTAATCTCCCTCTTTTCTTAAGTTTGCTACTACTACTACCTTCTCTTGAGTTGTTCCTTGAGTGAGCTTTCCTTTTTGAGGATGATGGCTAGGACCTCAAGAGATGAAAATGGAAAGGAGAAGGTTTTAAAAGTAGTAAATGGTTGCAAACTCTTCCTTGAGGGGTAAAGGATAAGTTGTTGGTTGTTGTTGTTTTAAGTTGTTGTAAAGATTTATGGAAGCTCAAGTTTATG
>JANTPZ010153167.1:0-11071 GCA_025593235.1 Vachellia pachyceras | reverse complement strand
CACACATTTAATACGAGATCTTTATCATCCAAAACCACATTATTACAAATATATCAAGAGGACATGACATGTGAAGATGTTAATAGCAAGTTTTAATTATGTGTATAAATATTCAATATCAAATTAAATTAATAATTCATTATTAAAAAAATTTCTTCATTATAGCACAGCGTCCATGTAAAAAAGATACGAGTAATGTGCATTGTGCTTGTTGATTAATTCAGTAGTGTCACTGTTTCTAAAGTCTACACAACATTAAAGAAGGGTTAAGTTGCATTCGAAGCTTTGATTATTTTTCACCGACATTTGGCTCGTTTGGTGCGCAGAATTCATTTTGATGAAAATGGATATGGATATGGAAATGGATATTGAAATGGAAATGGAAATGGAAATGTGTTTTAAAAGTATATTTGGTATGTCCTAGAAATGAAGATGGAATCCATATATTTTTTGTATGAATGTTATTTTTTTTTGAAATGTAACAAAAAAGAGTATTTTACATAAGGGAGGATCTTTTGGTCCAAAAAAATTGGACTCCATGGAACCCAAATGAATTCCATAGATTTGGGTATAGAATTGAAATTGGATATTTAGGTGGAATTGAATTTCACATGAAATTGTAATTCCATCGTACCAAAACATGCCAACATCATGGAATTCAATTCCAATTCCATTTTCACCCTTCCATTTCCACCATACCAAACGAGGCGTTAGTATTTCAAATTAAACTACTTTTTAGAAAATCATATTGAACATTACAAAGTGTTTTTCAGTAACATACAATATTGTAAAGTAATGCATCCTCTTATCCATGGGTTCAACCGGTAAAGGAGTCGAACACATTCAACAAAAAGGAGCAGGTTTAATCTTGGAGCTAGTTGCAACTCTGAAGGAGGCATTCCCATAACTAAGTGTACCAAGGAGGATTATGAGAGATGGAGGCATGTGAACTCTCCAGACCCTTTAGAAAGTTCACTGTTGATCATAAGTTAGGTGTCATACATTTATATTTTATGTGAGTACAATCTCTTTCTTAAAATTTTATTATAAAAAATCAATTTTTAATGCGATGTAAATCTATGTGCTTGTTTGAATTAGTAATGCAAGTTACTTTTTTAACATAATTTACAATCTAAAAGTTAAAATATGTGACAAAAGTTTTATTTTAACTTATATGAACGTAATTTTGTAATATTATGACAAATATAGCCTGTATCAACAAATGCTCTAAATTTAAAATATTGAGTGCCATTGAGGATATATTTTAATTTTTTTAATACACTAAAAATAGTCTCTAATACTAAGTGATAGTAAAAAATATTTCAGGATGCTGAATGTATGAAAATTCAATTTAGAATGATAAATATTCATGAAAAATACTATAATATAGGAAAAATAAATAAATAAGACACTTATGATTGTCATGTGCATGATTTTCTTTCAATTGAATTGAGTAATTATCTTTTTTTATTGAGAAAATGTATATTTTATTATGATTGATATTACACTTTCTCTTTCTATTTCTATTAGATATGTTTGTAAAAGCGTTTAGAAAAGTTAAACGTACGTTCAACGATATTTTTTTGCAAAACGAGATAATTTAATTCACATATTTATCTCGTCTTACGTAAAAGTACTTCTCTACCGCGTTCCCAACGGGCACACTGTCTCAAATTTTTTTAACATGAATTTTTATTTCCTTTTCTTATTTCCAGTAACAAGAAACACATAAAATCTGGCCAAAAAAACAAGAAACACATAAAAAATATTCAGTTAGATATAATTAATTTTAAATTGGTGAAGTCAAAGGATCATTTGACATATATAATTTATTAATAAAATTAAATAAAATTAGGCATGGGTTTCCTTGAAGAGCAATCAACAATTAACTTTTAATTGTATACAGTATTTAATGATTGAATTTAATTACTTGTAAAAAGGATGAGAAAAAAGGAAAATCGGTAGTAGTTGGCAAGAAATTGCTAATATTTGTCGAAACAAAAGGGAAGTTGGGATTCTTGAAAATGACCGTGGAAAATCATAACATGTCACTTCAAAGCACTCAAATACTAATGCTTTATACAGTAATGAAATATGTTTTTGAAGAAAATACAATTTAATTCATTCTCCTATTAAACTATTATAACAATAACCGCCATATATCAGAATTTTTTATTAAGAAATTGGACATAATATATAAACATATGGATCTAAGTTTCTTTTATTTTCAGCTAAAAAAAAATTCTTTTATTTTCATTGCCTTCATATTTGATTAATAATAAAGGATTTGAAATTTTTAAAAATTGAATTAATAAGAAAAACAAGTTAAAACTTATATTTTCTATTTTTAAGGGTGGAAAAAATTGCTTTAAAATAAAGCAATATTACTCTCACGCGTAAAAGTTTACATTAGGAAATGGTCCAACCCTGCGTATATGGACAACACTCCTTCCCCTTGAGTTTTAATCAGTTATCATTAGACGTCGGGTGGTAATCAACGGACGGAAAAGATAATCAGTTTGTTTGAGAAAATTTTTTTTTTCACGTTGAACATAAATCGAAACAAAACTCGTATGACATATTTACTTTGATTTATATAAAAATATTTCTCCATCATTTTTCTAAAAGAATGAATATCGCTTCGTTTTGAAAATTTCAAATAGAAAACTTATCAAGTTAATATCTTAAACCCCCAAGATAAAATTAGAAGAAGGTTAGGAGGGAGGGCGGCGAGTGGCCACCAATTTCGTAGAAGGAAAAAATGATGACGTCATAAGTGGGCCCCTACTTATATGCATTAGCCCGTAACTCTCGATTCCCTCATCAACCGCCGCTATAGCCGCCTTCTCAATTCCTCACCAAAATACCTTTCAGTTTTCAATTTCACATCTGCATCCATGAAAAATAATTAATTTACACTTTCTTTTTTTGGGGCAACAATTTACACTTCCAAAATAATATAATAATTAAAAAATATATAAAATACACAAATTCAATTATTATTTAGAATAAAATAAGATATGTGCCCACAATAAAAAAAATATACCCATGTTATAAAAAATATGATAAATATTTTATTTATACTTCAATCAGATAAGCTTGTCATAATAGTTTACATTTTATCCAAAACATTAAATATAAAAAAGTTGCTAAAAATTAATTTAGGAAAATTTAGTCTTAGGTTCCAAATAAGCAAATTATTTAAGGAATGGTCCCATGGAGGAAAATATTAAATGAGAGGTCTCAATTGACAACATGATGTTCTTATATTGATAATATCATGCTCTGTGTTAATAACACATCATGTTGTCAATTGGACCTCTCATTAAATATTTTATCCATGTGATCACTCCTTAAATAACTTTTTTATTTGGGACCTAAGACTAAATTTTTCATTAATTTATAAATCACTTATAATCCATTAAAAACAAAAATTGTTAAGATACAAATTCGATAGTGTTATTTAAAAATAAAAATGTTGTTTCAATGTTAATAAAAGGAGAATTAGAGATAAATTAATTAATTAAAGAATGAAATCTGTCATTCAACCTTTGTGAGAGCTCTGTTGCATATTGGGAAGATAATGTGAAAATTTAGTTGTATAATATAAAATGTTAATTATAAATTTAAAATGTCCCATTATACCATTAGTTTTTTATGGGACCAAGACTTATCTCCAATTCTCCTTAAAACAATAAAATTCAATTCGATCAATTTCTACGCCGTCCTGGTTCCTCCCCCGCCCCCCACTTCTGTGGTCCTCAGCCTCTTCTTTAATCTGTAAATTAGTATTTCTTATTGTCAACTTGTTAATGTATAGATCAGCTACGTAAAGGTAAACTATAACTCTACTCAAGTAAGGAGATGAACTCATTAGCCATATATTGTTAATTATGTCTTAATTATTTTCTTTTACTCTCCTTTTTAGTAATATCATCTTTGCCTCTCTTATTTCTATTACTTTGTTTTTCAGCCTAAATTAAATGTCATCGCATTGCTAAATAAGATGTGTTCCATTTATTTGTTTTTTTGTAGTTTTTTACTCATTCTAATTTTATTTTAGATAATTCAACTCTTAAAAACAGAACATAGTTGAAACTTATATGATGAACTTGTATTTTTTAAAAAAAAAATTATAAAATTTTGAGTAGCATATACTCTAATCATATTAACAAGGCAGAGAGAATTTTTTTGTTGTCACACATACAAATATATATGTGTATATAAGTGCACCATTAAACTTTTCACATTGCTATATAATTTCACGCTTTTATCTATTAAATTGTGTAGACTTTACACTTTAAGAGCAAAGTTTATATTAAATGCAAGAAAGTTAGGAACTTATTAAACCCTAAGACAACATTAGTGAAATTTAAGTTTTTTTATTTTGATAAAATATATTAAAAATAATTTATAAATACACATAGAATGAGTAATATTTAACCACATATTTTTTTTTCTAAATGTTGTGTTTAAAATGATAGTGATAATTGTTGGAGATATGCGATATTATGCGTTTTTATTAGTTAAGATCATAGTTATCGGCTAATCACTCATGAACTCATTAATCCTCTCTTGTTATTTAGTTTATATGTTGAAACTTCCAAGTCTTGCTCACACACTCTCTCTCTCTCACAAGTAGGTATATTTTATATATATATGAATTCTAAGAAATGGGTTGACCTCACCCACGATCCCAAGGCAGGGCACATAACTCATGATCTATTGGGACCTGTCCTTATGAGCACTGGAGCAAGTCAAGCAAGCCCTTTAGTCTGGCCACATAGGTAGGTCAACCCAGCTTCATTAAACTATGGTGATGCTTCTTCAAACGCCGCGATTAGAGCCACAACAAAGTGGCACTCCCTAGGATCGAATCATCTATCTTTATGTGAGAGTACTAACACAATCATTTCACCAATTGAACTCACGAATGATGCGTAATCAAATATATATATATATATAAGAGAATATGTTATAAACTTTGCCTATCGACATACAATTAACTTGGTTAATTGGTGCATGTAAGGTTGGGTTGGTTTGGCTTGGTTGAGGGCTATGTTAGTGAATATTGATTAGTTTAGTCAAAACCTTAAAAAAAATAAAGGAAAAACCTTTTATAGGAGGTAGGATTTTGATTGTTTTTTTTTTGGGCCAAAAGTAGGATTTTGATTGTTGGTGACTGTAAACTGCCATATTTAAAGCAAATTAATTTCCCAAGCAATAAATAGTCAGGGAATTAATAGTATGATAAAATACAGACCCCTAAACAAGTTCTCATCCATGTTAATGCATCATTTAAAAGTTTAAAGTCTATAATCTAATATATTCTTCATACATGTTTCTTCATTCTGGATACATCATCAGGTTCTTTTAACTTGTACTGATTAATTAAATTATAAATCCCATGAAGAAGCATATAAATTAAAACGATGGATCTATAAGACGCCCTAAATGTTAAAAATGATGATTAGAAAGGTATGAAAATCATTGAAAGTTTCAAGAGCTTTTAAAACAAACAAATCTATTTAGCCCTAATTTGGCTGAATTAACTATCTTAGCCCTAATCAACACACGTGCTATAGGGTTAGATAAATGACCTAACCTTACTTTATATAGTTTGATTGATCGCCTCCCATCAATATCCATATGGATATATTTTGCTCATACACACGTCAGTATATCAATATCAAGCATATCAAATCAATTCATTCTCTAAAGCATAACAGCACATGATCTATATATGAGGGGAGGGAGGGAGGGTTAAGGGATTTTAGTGAGCAGATGGATCATTCTATTAAAAGTAATCATATTTAAGATACTGTCGGATTTTAAATACATGCACTTTTACCAGCAAGGATTCAAACCTTGATTTGCTACATTATGATGACTTAGCCAATTCTACTAAACCTAATAACCCCGTGATTCATTTGACATGTATTTCAAGTTGAGATGGGATGTCAGTTAACCTATGTCAGCTACATTCTTAATTGCCACTCAATTTTAGAGTCTTCCCAAAAATTTTTCTGTGTTAGTTTCTTTAAATCATTGGTTTTTCGGCTATAAGATATTAAAATGTAAATTATTTTATGCACAATCGGATATATATGGTTCATTTCTAGAAGAATGTTTCCATCCATAATATAAGCCACTTGTAGGCTAATTAATTAATACTCATTTCTTTTTTAGATTTTTCCATGCAATGAATACTCCTAATTTTGCTCCTTCAATCCACATTCTTTGGTAATGGTAAAAATGGAAAAATGTTTTGATTTAAGACAAAATATATTAACTTTAGACCGGGTAAATGAATCAACTGTCACTTTTATATTACAATAAATTAATTAAAGTGATATATATATTTTGGATTAGAGGGAGTGCCCAAGGAATAAATCTACAAGAAGTCATATCACCTATAGATTAATTATAATTAGTGTAACTGTTATTGTTATATATTATTGGCATATTGACTATAATTTTTGATGAAATCTAAAATAACTTGACTTTTAATATAAATGTGTATTGAAATTTAATTACCGTGTGTCCCAGTAAATCATAATTAGCCAACTCATTATTTACACAATTCAATCAAAGTGATGTCCAAAAAAACCCGTACAAGAACTTTTTACAACATTTTAAAAGCGACATTTCACACTAATTCCATTTGACTGATATATATATATATATATTTCGGCAAAAAAAAAAGATATATATATTTCTTTTTATTCTATTTATAAATAATTTTCAAGATGTTTTACTATAAAATAAAAAAAATTAAACCTCGTAAAATTTATCTTAAAATCTAATAACTTCTTAACTCTACTCCTATTGAATATACATTATACCTCATGAAAAAAAGTCCACATAATAATTGATGAGTGGTATAATTTTATATTTATATTAAAAATTCAATGATATGGCTTATAAATAAGATAAAAAATTATTTTTCTACCGCATAAATAGGTAGGATCAAAGGTATAGGTAAGAAGAATATTTTTTTTCCTACGTATTTCTAGGAAAACTGCCAATTCCATCTGCATTGCACTTTGGTCAATGAATATCAGTTTTATTAACGTTAATCTATCTGTGCAACGCAAGGGTCGTTGATAGTTATCATAAAGAAAACGTTTTTCCAATTCTTAGCTAGCTTGAAATTAAGTAACTGTATAATGAAATTATAAAGCATAGTACATCTGATATTAATATATTTACCTTTTTTAAATTAATTTATTTCACTTATAAATGGATGTATAATATATTTATACATATAAATATTTCTTAATATATGTTATAGTTAAATAATTTATTTAAAATTTTAATCTTTAAAAACAAAATCAGCTGATTGAGACCGAAGGTGGTAGTAAATATGTTAAATTTAAGATCTCAACTATAAGTTTGACAAACAAAAAGAGGAGGGGGAAGGAAAATTAAATACATCATTATTGTTGTGATACGTACCTGAGAAAAGTGGGGAAGGTATTATCCATTAATTGTGTCCTAGGGTTTCATGTTCAGATGCAACTACCCCCACAAAAATTGAGTTGTTTGGATATTTGTAGTTATGGTGTTCACCTCAACCCCCTTAATCCCTCGTATTCCCCCATATTATCGATATTTTATTTTTTAATAACTACTAGAAAAATGTTATTTAACGACGGAAAAATCTATCGCTGAATGACTATTTTCCATCAGAAAATTTCCGTCATTTTGTTGGTAGTGAATCTTGCAAATTAATCACATTAATATTTAAAATACCCACCAATTATAGCATCAAATATATTTTTACCATCAATTTTAATCAAGATATTTAGAACCAAATCAGCTAAAACATAGAGAGTATAGCTCAAGGTTCAGTGGTCAAGGTGTGGTTGAATTGGGATCTACCCAATCCTGATTAAAACAATACAAGTAAGTCAAAATATAATAAATGTTCATGGGTAACCCTAAAAAGAGTAATATTACTTAAATAAAAGGGCATTTGATACATAAAAAAAAATGGAACATTTATGTATAAATCACGTATATATACTCCAATAAATTTTTTTTATCAAAGTACTAATCTGATAGACTACTATATTCATGCTTAATAAGCAAGAAGACAAAAACCAATTCAGTTGCCTCATCAAAAACTCCTAATCAGACTATTTAGAAGACTGATTTACAATTTATTGGTGTGACCGCATGATCTAAATTGAGTTTTAATACAGTTTTTTAAATCCCCATCATTATTTAGCATAGGATCATGTTATTCACTACTATAAATGATAACTGTTTTAATAAAATTAGACTGAAATTTTATGAGTGATCCTAAATTATTTAAATGGTTTATTGACTGAAATTTTATGAATGATCCTAAATTATTTAAATGGTTTATTATTTATGCAGGCGATGGAGGAGTTGTCGTGTAATGGAGTTAAAAGCTACAGTAGTATCAATTAAGTGAATGGCATTGTCCTGAAGATAACTTTTCATGGGGGTTCGTGGGGTTAGTTGAAAGTGATGAGACACTGCATAAAGATCGTCGTGCTCAAATAGGAAACCATTTAATTCTATTTATCTCTACTAGCATTCATTTACTTAAAATAATGAATATGAATTTTAGGGGTATCCCCCTTTCTCCGTACAATGGAGTGAATGTGTCATGGGAAATTTACAATCAAATTCCAATACGAGGGATTAATGGATAAAAAATTCAAAAGATTGATAAAATTATCATCAGGTCCCTGCATTAGTTGATCTGGTTGTTATTAACGGCTGATGAGGTTGTTAATGACAACCAGACCAGCTACTGTTGGAAGCTAATGGTAATTTTGTCAATCTTTAAAACATTTATTCATTAATTCCTCTATTTGGGATTTAATGGTAAATTTTTCATTTTACGTGCACATTGGAACTTTATTATGGTCACTTATAAAAAGTTGTTTTCAAAATAGATATAGTGGCCATCTGTGAAGGCGGTGGAGAAGTACTTTACGCAAGTCGAGGTAAATATGTGAAGGAGATTATCTTGTTTTATGAAAAAATACCGATGAATGTGCGTTTAACTTTTCCAAACGCTTCGCCAAACAAACCCATATATAATTAAGGCAGACTCTCACTTAGTAGTGCATTAAGAGGACATGCTTAACAAGTCATCATTCAATATTTGGTATTATGTGTTGTTGATACACACACACTTTTGATTGAGATTAGCCTTTGGATATTGTAACTAAGACAAATGATTATTGTGAAATAGTGGTAATATCTACTTATTAATTCCACATCAGTTTTAAAATGTCAACAAATAAGATGATAGATGTTGTTTCTAGTAAATGAGCTTTGACATTTAAGCTGGAGAGATCTTATGTTTGAGTTTGCGCGAATATAAAACATACCTTTTGAGTGGTTACCTCCACTTAAGTTTGACAATGTTTAAATTGTTATAAATATTGCGTGTGAGTATGTTAAAGGAAGTGTTCAATATGACTTGGGATTGTGTATATAATAATGTGATATTGGATTAGTAAATGGGCTGAGAGGAGTTGTATGTTAATATATAACAAAGGGTCATCAGAGACAAATCTGACGATTTTCCCTACCCCTTTATTTTAAACACGAACTGAGCACATTTTATTAGAAATCTTTGAAAAATCCAAAATTACATTATGCGTAAAATAACTTACTAAAAATGCTATTATAAAAATGAAATATGTGATGTTTGGTATTTCATGAATGGATTTCAACCAATCACTTAATTGCTTTTAAGAGTATTTTAATAACTTTTGACATGTTTTTATCATGATTGGAAATGCTGTTGTGCTTGTGCAAATTCAATATGCTTTCAAATGGTTTTCATCAAATGCTTTCAATACCAAAGATGAAACCGATTGCTCCATAGTGTTAAATCAATATAAGGCAATTAAATTGGTAATTAGATGGTTTTTAATTGCCCGATGTCTATGAAGTGTATGGTCTATATAAAGATTTCAAATGAGAGGTTAAAAAAAAGAACACAAGAGCTTTGTATTTCTCTCCTCCTCCTCTTGCATTCTCTTTTTCCTGTTGAGTTCTATTATCTTCTATTAGTATTGTCTCCCTATATCTTTACAGGATGAATCCGTTTAATCTTATGGAGTGCTGCAACTTTGCTTGTAATTACGGAATAGCTCTTAAGATTGTTGTAGGCAGCACATAAAATTCTGAAATAGTTTAATGGATCTTCCAGCTCTTCTCTACAATGTTGTTCTTATCCCGTTGACAACAACCCGAAAAAGGTTGAGGCATTGGACCGCAGGAATAAAATTGCCAGTGCAAAAATAAAACAGCTGTTGACAACAACCCTAAAGCTAGTTTCGAAACGTCTGGAAGGAATATGACCCTCGAATTCGAAAGCGAAAAATTTTCAGTTTGTGAATCATGGCTGAACATCATGAGCAAGAGGAGCCAAAGTCTGAGTCATTGCTAGAGAAGATATCTGAGAAGATTCACGACCAGCATTCCTCATCGTCTTCGTCTGATTCCGACGACGAGAAGGATAAATCGGCTCCTTCAATCCATTCCAAGATTTTCCGACTTTTTCGAAGGGAAAAGCCTGTTCACAATGGCGGACCCAGGACCCTGACTTAGGGGGTGCAAACTATTTTTTTACTAGATAAGTGAGACTTATTTTTAATTTCTTTTGAGAATAATATGAGTAAAAATTCAGTGGGTTCAAAATTAGCAAATGAGTGGGTGCAAAATAAATCGCATAGCACTAATATATACCTAATTTTCTGGAAGTCAGGGGATGCGGCTGCACCCGCTCGAATGTATGTAGGTCCGCCCCTGCCTGTTCATAAGGCCCTTGGTGGCGGAAGACCGGCTGATGTTATGCTATGGAACTATGGAAGAACAAGAAGATATCACCTTCGGCTCTTGGTGTTGCAACGCTTGTTTGGGTTCTATTTGAATTGCTCGAATACCATCTACTCATTTGGTCAGGTGGTCTACCACTTCCTAATTCTTGCACTGGCAATTTTATTCCTGTGGTCCAATGCTCAACCTTTATCGGGTTGTTGTCAGCAGGGTAAGAACAACATTGTAGAGAAGAGCT
>JANTPZ010153156.1:0-21456 GCA_025593235.1 Vachellia pachyceras | reverse complement strand
ATCTAATTTAAAATAGGAAACTCTTAAAAGAAGGAAATTCAAAAGTCAAATTTGCCAACTAATAAGTAATTTTCGTGCAAATAAAAGCCATAAATTATTATCATCATTTAAAGACCAAAATGTGCTTATTTAGGCCCAAATGAATCCTCCCATGTGAAGTATTTGGCCCAAGCTCTTTAGTTTCAAGCTTCTAAGCCAAAAACTTGATCTGCAGCTTCATTGTTAGCCCAAATGAGATTAGTGACGTTTTTAGCTCCTTTGATTGGACCACTTGAAATTTGCAAAGGCTCATTTGAATTTGATGCGTCATGTTGGGTCGCATCATAGGAAATCAGAAAGAACGATTCAGATGCTCGAGGACATGTTGAGAGTGTGCATCCTAGAATTGAAAGGAACCTGTAGTATGTATTTACCGTTGGCTGAGTTTACCTATAACAACAGTTATTACTCTAGTATACAGATGGCCCCTTATGAAGCACTGTATGGAAGAAAATGTGGATCTCCTTTGTGTTGGATAAAGCTGAAAGAAAGAGATATGTATGGTTTCGAGTTGGTAGATCTACATCTGCTAAAGTAGAGATGATAAAGAAGAAGCTACAAGCAGCCCAAAGTCGACAAAAGAGTTATGCGGACCAGAGAAGACAACCATTAGAGTTTAAAGTTGAAGATTATGTTTTTCTCCGAGTATCTCCAACAACTGGAGTAGGTCAATCTTTGAGGACAAAGAAGCTTAGTCCGAAGTATATTAGGCCGTTTCAAATTCTCGACCGAGTCGGACCACTAGCCTATTGTTAGCTTTACCTCCAAATTTGAGTCTGATTCATAATGTCTTCTATGTTTCTCAGCTAAAGAAATATAATCCTGACCCAGCACATATTATAGAATATGAAAACATTGCATTGCAAGATAATTTGTCATATGAAATAAGACCATCTTGTATTATTGATCAGAAAGTGAAGTGGCTTCAGAACATAAGTATTCAGATGGTCAAAGTCATATGGCATGGGTCATCAGCTGAGGAATCTACATGGGAAACGAAGGAAGACATGAGAAGCAAATATCCATAGTTATTTTAGTAAGGTACGTAAATTTTGAGGATGAAATTTATTTTAAGGGTTTAGAAATGTAATATCCCTATTTTCTGCTAACTGATATAAAGGCTAAATCTGTAGTTATGGAATGAGTTAAGGCCCATAGATAAGAAGTATAGAGAAAGAGGAAGTAAATGGACAAGAGAGAGACTGAGGGAAGTTTAGTTTAAAAGGTCTTAGAATCCCAAAGTATAATGACCAAGGGTAAAATGGTCATTTAGACCTAAAGACCAAGGGTATTATAGTCATTAATCAGGAAGAAAAAGACCCAAAAACCCTAGAAAAAGGATTTTCTTTGAAAATTAATTATGGATAATCCAGGAAGTAATTTGAGGAACAAAAAAGGGCTAGAGTATTAGGGAAAATTCTAGGAATTTTTAAAGCCCTAAAGTCAAAGTGCGTACCGGTGGCATGTTTTACGGAGTTTCGCTAGGGGCAAGGAACCCTGTTGAATATGGAGCTACTCCAGGGGTATTTTTGGAATGAAAATGGCGCCATCTATGTAAGAAAGATTAGGAGATGAAATGAGGAAGAAAATATTTCCAAAAAAGTAAAAAGGAATTTATCGGAGAAAAGTTACTTTTACTGGGGGTAAATGGTAACTAAAGCAAGTAACTAGATAGTAACCAATTCCATTAGCCTAACTAAAGTCTTAAATGGGTAGTTGAGAGCATTAATTGCAACTTTAACCAAGCCATAAGAGCTTGACATTTGGCAAAATCTCCTCCCTTGAGACCAAAAATTAATTTCCATGAAAAGATCCTAACCATTCAAGACTTTGTGAAGACTTTTAATAAGTTAATTCCTTCTCTTTCTTCCCATTTGTGGTCGGCACTTCCTCCCTCCCAAAGAGCAAAAATTTTCGCCATTTTAACAAGGAAGAAGAGAAAGACAAGCTTCACATACACAAGGTAATAAGATTAAGAAACCAAATCTTCATCTTTTCTTAAGCTTTGCAACCTTCTTTACCTTTTTATTGGTTTGTTTTCTTGAATAAGCCTCTCTTTTTGAAGATGGAAGGCAAGAGTTTCAAAAGATGAAAATGGAAAATGAAAGGTTTTTAGAGGTAACAAAATGTTGTAAGCTTTTCCTTAAGTAGTAAAGAGTATTTTGATGTAAGTATTGATGTGGTTTGGTTGTTGGTTGAAATTTTTGAAACCCTAAGGTTTAGGGGGGTGCTGTCCAAGTGAGGTGTTGATGGGGAAGAGTTGTTTTTGAGTTATATGGTACATGGAGAGTGGTTTGGAAGCATAAAAATATAAGTATACATGTTAAAAGTTGAAAAACTCCTAAGCCCTCAAATTTTTCTGTCTCACGGCACCTAAGAGAAAAAAAATAGGAGTGTGAATTGGATGATTTTAATGCTTCTAATGGCTTTAGAATGAAGTTGTGTGTAGGGTAAAAATAAGAAATGGATTTGGGAAGTATTAGGAATCATAAAATCAAGTTTTGAACTTGTAAGGGTCTTAAAAGAGTAAAAGGTAGTTTTAGTGCGTTTTGTAAAATTCTTGCATGGTTGATTATATGAAGATGATGGATATATCTTTGTATCATGTTTAGGAATTTGAGACATTCAAGAGTACATTTGGAAGTTATCCAAGAGAACTTCAAGTGAAAAGGAGCTAAGATAAAGAGGTAGCAAGATTACAACTTCTTCTAAACTTTTTATGAACTTGTGGCGAATGGTGTATTAATCTATGATGTATGAACTTGTTGTTATGTTATGATATGTGACTTTGATTGCTATGGCCATATGCATGATAATGTAATGTTTAAACATGTCACATATACCTTGATCATACACACATCTTGAAAAGCATTACAGGCACATTCACAAATTTTGTTAGTTAGTTTTGCTATTGGAATTTTCATAAATCTCATTATCTCCCAACTAACCATGTAGGTGCAAGAACAAGCAAGGGTAGGGAAAACGTTATTTGTCAATGAAGATGATGTTCTTGCTTGTGTAAATTTTTGTGAAATGTTGGAACTTTATTTTTCCAATGTTGTAGTATTGTAATCTATAAACCTCTACATGATTAGTAAGTGGATTTATGATAATGCATGCATGAGTAGGGGCTAAAAATGCTAAGGAATGATAAGAGAGTAAGCCTCATGCATGGCAAGAGCAGACTTTAACCAAAAGAGGTTTTGGGAAATTTTTAAAGAAAAGTTAAGTTTTCAAGAAGAGGGTTCCAAAACCTGAGCTGCCCAAAGTTTTGAGCAGCGAAGAGAAATAGCAAATGAGGTCCGAACAAGCTGAAACTTTCCAGTTAAATACTATATATCCTAAGATTTAACATGAGCTAACGTTTGCTCAATTTAGATGTGTAGATAAAGAGTTATGATTTTCCAATGTTGAGTGATAAATCTGGAAAAATGAAAAGTGACCATTTTGAATAGTATATTTTTATGGAATAAACTGTATCAATTGGGAAGCTTTTAGAACCAGTGAGTATTTTTCCCTTGTATATCACTTTATAAGCTCCAAATAGAAATTGGAACCACTCAATTTCAATTTTTCTAGAATTAGTTATGATTTTTCAAATTACACCAGAATCTAGAAATCGATCAAATGAACAGTAACTTCGATTTTGAAATTTTCAAGTTCACTCTTTGGTCAATTTGAGTTCTCTAGCCCAAAAGTGGTTCAAGAGTGATCTCTCATGAAGCTTAGAGATGAAAATTAGAGGTTTTACATGAGGATTCAAGAAATGTGATTAGTTTCTTTAAATTCATCCATTTGCATCAAAAAGGTGCCACCGTGTTTTCTTCTCTGTTTTGCTCAACAAGGGAGAATGAAAGTTTTTTACTGTCTCAGAATTGCATGGAAACTTCCCTCTTGCTATGTTTTGCATGAGGATTTAAGAAATGTGGTTAGTTTCTTAAAATTCATCCATTTGCATCAAAAAGGGCCACCGTGTTTTCTGCTTTGAAACAGTTAACAAAAGGGAACGAAAGTTTTCACTGTCTCAAAATGGCATGGAACAACCTCTCTTGTTGTGTTTTGCATGTATTCAAGAAATATGGTTAGTTTCTTAAAATTCATCCATTTGCGTCAAAAAGGTGGCCCCGTGTTTTCTGCTTTGTTTTAGTGAACAAGAGGGAATGAAAGTTTTTCACTATTTCAGAATGACATGGAAACTATCTCTCTTGCTATGTTTTGTATGAGGATTCCAAAAATAGGGTTAGTTTCTTGAAATTTATCCATTTGTATCAAAAAGGAGCCACCGTGTTTTCTGCTCTGTTTTGGTCAACAAGAGGGAATGAATGTTTTCACTCTCTCATAATGCCATGGAAACTATCTCTCTTGGTGTGTTTTGCATGAGGATTCTAGAAATGTTAGTTTCTTAAAATTCATCTATTTGCATCAAAAAGGGGCCACCATGTTTTCAGCTCTGTTTTGGTCAACATGAGAGAACGAAAGTTTTTCACTGTCTTTATAATTGCGTGGAAACCTCATTTCTTACTCTATTTTGCATGAGTATTCCATAAATGCGGTTAATTTCTTTAAATTCAACCATTTTTCTTCAAAAAGTGGCCACCGTGTTATCTGCTTTGTTTTGGTTAACAAGGGAGAATGAAAGTTTTTCACTGTCTCAGAATTGCATGGAAACTTCCTCTCTTGCTATGTTTTTGCATGAAGATTCCAGAAATATGGTTAGTTTCTTAAAATTCATCCATTTGCATCAAAAGTTGTCTGCTCTGTTTTTGTCAACAAGAGAGAATGAAAGTTTTTCACTGTCTCAGAATTGCATGGAAACCTCCTCTTTTGCTATGTTTTGCATGACGACTCCAGAAATGTGGTTATTTCTTAAAATTCATTAATTTGCGTCAAAAAGAAGCTACCATGTTTTCTGCTCTGTTTTGGTAAACAAGAGAGAATAAAAGTTTTTCACTGTCTTATAATTGCGTGGAAACCTCCTTTCTTACTTTGTTTTGTATGAGGATACCAGAAATGTGGTTAGTTTCTTAAAATTCAACCATTTTTATCAAAAAGGATCCACCGTGTTTTCTGCCCTTTTTGGTCAACAAGAGAGAATGAAAGTTTATCATGTCTTAGAATTTCATGGAAATTACCTCTCTTGCTCTGTTTTGCATGAGGATTCTATAAATGTGTTTAGTTTCTTAAAATTCATCCATTTGTATCAAAAATGCCCACAATGTTTTCTGCTCCGTTTTGGTCAAGAGAGAACGAAAGTTTTTCACTGTCTTAGAATTGCTTGGAAACTTCCTCTTTTGCTATGTTTTTGCATGATAATTCTAGAAATGTGGTTAGTATCTTAAAATTCATCAGTTCGCATCAAAAAGAAGCTACCATGTTTTCTTCTCTGTTTTGGTTAAAAAGAGCGAATGAAAGTTTTTCACTGCTCAGAATGGCATGGAAACTTCCTCTCTTGCTTTGCTTTGTATGAGGATTCAAGAAATGTGGTTAGTTTCTTAAAATTCATCCATTTCATCAAAAAGGGGCTACCATGTTTTCTGCTTTGTTTTGGTTAAGAAGAGAGAATAAAAGTTTTTCACTGTCTCATAATTGTGTAGAAACCTCCTCACTTACTCTGTTTTGCATAAGGATTCCAAAAATGTGGTAAGTTTCTTAAAATTCAACCATTTTTATTAAAAAGGATCCATCGTGTTTTCTGCTCTGTTTTAGTTAACAAGAGAGAATGAAAGTTTATCACAGTCTCAGAATTGCATGGAAACTATCTCTTTTGCTCTGTTTTGCATGTGGATTCCAGAAATGTGGTTAGTTTCTTGAAATTCTTCCATTTGCATAAAAAAGGAGCCACCATGTTTTCTGCTCTTTTTTTGTCAACAAGAGAGAATGAAAGTTATTCATTGTCTCATAATTGTATAAAAACTTCCTCTCTTACTATGTTTTGCATGTGGCTTCAAGAAATGTGGTTAGTTTCTTCAAATTCATACATTTGCGTAAAAAAGGTGGCACCGTGTTTTTTGCTCGTTTTTTGTCAACAAGAGGGAATGAAAGTTTTCACTATCTCAAAATTTTATAGAAGCTTCCTCTCTTACTCTGTTTTGCATATGGATTCCAGAAATGTGGTGAGTTTTGTTAAAAATTCATCCATTTGCATCAAAAAGGGGCCACCGTGTTTTATGCTCTGTTTTGGTCAACGAGAGGGAATGAAAGTTTTTCACTTTCTCAGAATGGCATGTAAACTGTGATATCCCTATATTTCCTTAATTTGAAATAAATGTCAAACTGGTAGTTATGGGTTGAATTAAGGCCCAAAGAAAGAAAGTACAAAAAGAGAGGAAGCTAGTGGACCAGAAAGACTACGGGTAAGTTAGTCCTAAGGCTTTGAAATTTCTAAATATATAAGCCAAGGACATAAATGTCATTAAGTATAAAAAGACCATGGGCAAAATGGTCATTGGGTAAAAAGGGGCCAAACCAGTAGTCAAAAGTTGAGTTAGAGCCCATAGATGGAAAGTACAGAAAATGATAAAGGTGATGGAATGACCGTATCAGCGTTACCTTGGTCTTAATGGATTGATTTCTTTAAGGAACTTCACAGTTAAGCGAGCTTGCCCTGCAGTAATGGAAGGATGGGTGACCCCCTGGGAAGGACCCAAAGGTCATTAAACAAAAAGATTAAGGGCATAAAAGTCAAGGGCAATCTTGAAATTTTGAAAAATTAGTAAAAGTAAGGGTAATTTGGTAAATAAGAGAAAGCGTAAGGGCATTTTGGTCATTTGACAAAGTCAAAGTCAAGGTCAAAGTCAAAAAGTCAACCGTTGACCAAATAAGTTCATAGATGCCCAATAGATAGAGCAGAACTCACTGATCAATGATGTGGGTCCTGAATCCTTGAGTTTCAACTTAGATTTCTGTTTATAGAATTTTGAAGGGCATAAAGCAAGAAATAATTATTTGAGGTATCAGGAGACCCCAATCAGTTGAGTTCAGATCATAGAAAAATAAATTTAATTTTATAGTATTTTACAAAATTATTACCTGGTATACGAGAAAGGCGAATTCCCATATTGAAAGGAAAAAAACCCGAAAATCCCATAAATATAATTTTCTTCAAAAATTAATTACAAGCAATTCGGAGGGTAAATTGAGGAACGGAAAAGGGCTAGAGTATCAGTAAAGATTATAGAAATTTTAATGCCGTGAAGCTAAATTGCCCGTTGATAATACATTTTTCAGGGATTTTTGCAGGGTAAAATAACCTTATTGAATTTGGACATTTTTCAAGGGTGTTTTTGGGATAAATATTTTGCCATATGGGCAAGGAAAAATATGGAGATTAAAATAGGAAGGAAACATCTCCAGAAAAAGTATAGAAAGATTAACCGAAATAAAGTTATTTTCACTTGTAAAAGTTGTAACCGGACGAAGTAACCGAATGGCAATTGGTTTGGTTAGTGTAACCAAAGTTCCAACCAGATTTTTTTAACCCCATGTGCATCCAATAATGACAACTTTATAAGAGCCAATGAGAAGCCACAAGGTGTTATAAGTGGTGGTAGAATACAAGCCATTAGATCAAGATATTTTTGTAAGATTAAATCTCAACCTTCCACCTATCTCTTCTTGTAATTAAAAGACATTTTAGCTTCATGATCTCCATCACAAGACTGACTTTTTCAGCTGAAAATGAGAGCAAATGGCATGAAAGCAAGGAGCAAGAAGAAGGAGAGGAAAATTTCACAAAACTCCAAGGTAAGTGGTTCTCTCATGCAATCATACACATTCTTGATCCTTGGAGCTTCCTCTACCTTTCTATCAGTTTAGATTTTTGGTTTTGGCTCTCTTTTGGTAGCTGGAAAGTTAGGGTTCATTTGAGGAAAAATGTGAAAGAGGGGGATTTAGAGAAAAAGATTGGTTGCAAAACACTCCTTGTGTGTTAAGGAGTAATTTGATGTATATATTGTGTTAGTTTGGTTGTTGTATAAATTTTTGAAAGCTCAAAGATTAAGCGGAGATGCTGTCCAATTTTCTATTTGATGAGGAAGTGTGGTTTTCAAGCTAAATAACACATGAAAAGTAGTTTGGGATCAAGAATAAGTCCCTATATATCATGAAAGCTTGAAAAATCATTTTATGTGTGATTTTCATCCAGTTTTGTATCAGTGGGGAAGGAGCTGAATTTTGATGATTTTGATGCTTCCAATGGCTTTAGAAGGAAAAATTGTATATGGTATAAGTAAGAAAAGGATTTGGGAAGCATTTGAAATCATAAGAGCAAGTTACAAACTTGTCTTAAAAAGAGCAAGAGGGAGTGTATTACGTTTTTGTAGTTCTCTTGTCTTGTTGATAATTTGAAAATGATGTTTATGCTCTTGAATAATGTTTAGGAAGTTGAGATACCAAAGAGCACATTGGGAAAGTTGGACAAAGAGAACTTTAAAAACCAAGAAAGCAAAATGCTAAAGAAATAAGGTAGCAAAACCTTCTAACCTTGAGCTTTATTTTTTTGAAAATGTGTTGAGCTATGCATGACTTGTATTGAAAATATTGATGATTGAAAGTGTGAATATGTACTCTTGTGTGCTATGGCCATATGCATTTAATTGTTACATGTTACATTTTTATGAATTCACTCTTATATTAAAGTTGTCATGCTACTTTATAAAGTGTGTTAGAAAGTTTTGCTATTGGGATTTCCATAATCTCATTATCCCCCAACTAACCATGTAGGTGCAAGCTCAAGCAAGTTGAATGATGATTAAAGATGGAATGATGTTATGCTTTAGTTTGATGGATTATGTAATGGGATTACATAACATGTTGAATTGTTTCTAGTTGTTGTAAATTTAAACCCCTACATGATAATTGTGGACATATGTGGATGCATGCATAAATTCATCTAAAGAGGGTAGAAAAGTTAGGAAGTGATAAGAGGAAACTTGGGAAAAGTTTAAAGAGATTTACCAAAGTTTAGAAAAGCCAAATTTTCAAGGGAAGAGTTTCAACACCCTCAAATCTGCCCTATTTTTGAGTGGCAAGGAAAAATAGAAAACGAACTTTGTTTGAGCTGAAACTTTCTAGGTAAATACTACACATCCTAATCTTTAAAATGAGCCAAATTTTGATAAATTTGGATGTGTAAATAAAGAGTTATGATTTTCCAAAGTTAAGAGAAAAATCTGGAAAAAGGAAAAGTGACCATTTGAACAGTACTTTTTCACAGAATTAACTGTATCAAATGGGCAAGTTTTAGAACTAGTGAGTGTTTTTCCCTTTAGATCACTTTATAACCACTCAATTTCAATTTTTCTAGAATTAGTTATAATTTTTAAAGTTGGGCCAGAAATCTGGAAATTGACCAAAGGAATAGTAACCCCGTTTTTGAAAATTTTCAATTTCACTTCTTTGGTCAATTTGAGTTATCTAAGGCTCAAAAGTGGTTCATTAGTAATCTATTATGAAGCTTATAGGGGAAAATAAGGAGTGTTACATTGGTGGTATCAGAGCATGGTTTTGGCCTGAGCATTGTTGGTGCTTATTAATGTATTGTGTAAGCATTGTGCTATATGCTTATTGAATGCATGATTTACCTACATATGATATTGGATTGGTTGGATATTGTTGGATAAGTATGATTGAGGTTGAATAGGAAAAGATGAAGGGTGAAAGTACAGAGGTTACTCAGCCGTATCATTACGAAACCGGATGTGAGATTTATAACACTCATACTCCGGAGATTAGTTTACACTCGAAACCTTCCGTGGACCAAGGTGATTTCCTCAGGTACGACTAAGAGCCAATGAGTCCGATAGAGATATCGATGCCAAGGGAGGAACTTTCCATGAAAAAGAAGATGAAATACAATGTGTGGCTGAGATAGCTGTCAAAGGAGCTTTTTATGATTGTGCCAGAGAGGCCAATTATGGTAGTAGAGGAGAAGTCTTCTATAAGGGCGAAACTTGCCTACACATCTTGTAAATCAGAACCTAATGTTCCAATTTCGTCTTGGAGCTTGAATGAATTGCAAGGAGCAGCCCAAAGATCCAAATGTGGATCTTAAAGCCGCATAGAGGAAAATATTCGTAAGGAGACTAGAAATGGTAGAGCTGCTTCTTTAGTACGTCTTTAAGTGCGAACACTAATAGACTCCGAGAGTATATGACTCTGTAAGGGTGAGGTTTTCATCTGATGTGGATCCAATGGGCTAGAGAGGCTTCTAAAATGGATTAACTGGCCCTAGGTGCAGCTGGATAAGGAATGATTATGGACTTTGATGGTAGCCTCCGTTGTGCAAAAGTAGCCACAACAGGTTTTCTGATTAAGATGGCCCAATTCATTGACTAGAAAGAGTTGGAAAGGCATAGTATTAGCAGTGGGGTTTGAGGATACTTAATGGCGAATTATCTGCTAGGTTTAAATCTTTATTTGATAAATGATTCCATTGTGAGTAAATGGCAAAAATTGATATGACCATGGAATGGATTGGTCAAGGAATTATAAGAGCTATTGAAGGGAAAGTTGTTGATACCTTTTTTTGATGATAACAAAAACCCAAAATGTTTAATGATTTTAAAACTGTGTTGAATTTGTTAGAAGCGTTTTGAAACTCGAGTCCCAGCTTTTGCAAACTCAACTTCTATAACTATCTTTCAAAACTAGGTATTGAAATTGGAAGTTTTGTGATCAAGTTCAAAAACTCGAGTCCTAATTTTTCAAAACTTAAAGTTCCATAATGTGCAGTTAGAACTGGAAGTCAAAACTTGAGGTTACAGCTTCGAGTTTTCAAATCACGTTATAGAACTCAAGTTTCAATTTCTCAGAACTCGAGTTTCGCAGAAACGGAAATGAAAACTGGAAGTTCTGGATTCAAGTTTCACAAAACTCGAGCTTTGTAACACCCTTAATTTATACCATTTAACATGTCCAGCGGAAGTGTTTGGAATCACTTTGGTTGGCTAGAACTGGTGGAAAATGATATTTGAAAACCTTTGTTTTCGCAATACTATTCACAACTTCTTAAAAATGGCCTGAACTTTGAAAAATCATAATTAATTGTAGAAAAATCGGAATTTAGTGATTCCAAATTCTGTAGAAATATATTTGAGTTAACTTTAGAGGAAAAATAAATTCTGGATAGTTTATCTTGGAAATCATTCCCAGTTTTTATTTCAAAAAATACTATTCATTTGGTCATTTTCTATTTTTCCAGTATTTTACCCAACCTTTGGAAGGGCATATCTCTTAGCACGGTTATCGGATTTGGACGAATTACTACTCATTTTAAAGAAAAAAATCAGATATATTTGGTGGTAAAATATTACATCTTAACTCCCTCAAATGCGTCTATATGAATTTGGTCAACTTTAAGTCCGATTTTTGTCGATTTTTACCCCCATTTGTTTATACTTAATCCAATTTGAGGTATGGTTGCTTTATCTTGCCATATTAATGCCTTTGGAGCATTTTAAACTATCCTAGCATTCTTGAAAATAAAATATCCTACTACACATGCTATCAACTACAATAAACATTTAATACCCTTATGGGTATTTACAACCTTTCATGAATACTTAACAAATACTTACCCAATCCTCCAAGCCTTCTCCTTCTTCTTCTTCTTCTCTTCTTGGGATAAGCTAGCCCTAGGGTTTAGGTTACATTGGAAGGGTAAGATTCTTGGGAATCTTAGTAGCATAAGCAACTATTACATAATCACAATAATGCATTTAAAAACATGAAACATGCTTACTTAACCTTGAAAATAAATTGTTATGCATACCTCACATGTCACATAACATAGCAAAGAGGCAAATCCTCATCATATCCTAACTTTATCATCCACACCATAGCATATTAACCAAATTATAACAAAGCAAGTAATCATGCAATAAACACATGAAATGTAATTAAAATAATAATTGCTAAGCTACCTCTTCTCCTTAGCTTTTTCACTTGAACTGATGATTTTCTTCTTGCTCTTTGAAACTCCTCTTTTCAACTTTAAAGTCCTACACTTCATCATGATGCATTCAACATTATCCATAGACCACAATCAATGCATTAAAACACTTAGAATTCTCATAGAACTTTGCTTGCACTACTTGGAGTTTTTTATCCTTAACTTTGCCAAAATTGTTTCTAATGCTTCCCAAATTGTTCTCTCACTTATACCCTACACAATTTTGCCTTTTAAAGACATTGGAAGCATCAAAATCATCAAAATCACATTATTTCCTCATGAAACAGGTCTGGATGAAAATCTGGAAAATTTCCAAAAATTGGATTTTTCAACTTTGCTTTCTATATACTTACATAATCTTGTTTCTAATCCATTTCCTAACAACTATTTATCACAAAATCATACATCCAAGATCAATCCCAATTCGTGCAGCACCTCCTCTTATAGGGTTCCATGCCAAAAATGACAAACAAGCTCAAATCAACTCAAACCAAATATCAACATGTAGTAAATCAAGCATAGAGTTGATTTGAACCACTTACCACTTCCAATTTTTGTTCCTCTTGATTTTATCACTTTAGCCCCTTTCAAAACCCTCTCTTGAACTCTTCAATCATAGCACCATAGAGTTTACCAATTAAATGGAAGAATAGAGCTCATAGATCAATTCTAGGGAAGAAATCAAGCTTGAATCACCAACTTACCTTGAGATTTGCTTGATTTTTGCACTTTCTTGTGCTCTCTCTTCCTCCACGGTTTTCTCTCTATTTTTACAGGTTTGTGCATGAAATAGGGGCTGGAGAATGAAGGAAAATCTGATAATGGGCTTTAATCACATGAGAAATTAGGTGGTTGGTTGAGATTGTTTCTTGCAAAAATGACAAGATCTAATGGTTGTGTAATCCTTCCACCACCATACATACTTGCTCTCTTTTCATTGGTTGATAAAAAGTGATCATTATTGCTTGTACTAATGGATAAAATCTGGTTAGGGACTTAGTTCCTCTAACCAAATCGATCGCCATTCGGTTACTTTATCCACTTACAACTTTTACCGGTTAAAGTAACTTTATTCCGGTGAATCTTTTTCTATTTTTCTGGAGATGTTTTATTCCTCTTTTAATCTCCACATTTTACTTATTCATATAGCAGAATATTTATTTCAGAAAGCCCCAGTAATTCATCCAAAAATAACAGGGTAATTTTACCATGTTGAAAATCCCTGAAAAAAGTATTTCCAACAGGCAAATAACTTTTTGGGCATTAAAATTTTATATAATTTTCACAGATACTCTAGCCCTTTTCCTTTCATCAAATTACCCTTCGGATTGTCTAAAATTAAATTTTGAATAAAATTATATTTTCAAGATTTTCGGGCCTTTTTCCCTCCGTTCTGAGAATTTGCCTTCATCGTACATTGTGCAATAATTTTATAAAATATTATAAAATTCACTTTTTTTTCTATGCCCTGAACTCAACTGATTAAGGCCTCCCGATGCCTCAAATAATTATTTTCGGCCATTAAATCATTAAAATTCTATAAAAAATCTTGGCTGATTTTCAGCAATCTGTTGAATCTCTGTTAATCAATGAGTTATGCTCTATCTTTTTGGACATCTGTGAATTTTTTTGATATTTTGGTCAACAATTTGACTTTTTGACTTTGACTTTTTCAAATGACCAAAATGCCCTTACCTTTTTCGTAAGTACCAAAATACCCTTATTTTGTCTATTCTTTCATAATTCCCATTTTACCCTTGATGTTTTCGCCCTTGATCTTTTGTTTATTGACCTCTAGGTCCTTTCCAGGAGGTCACCCATCTTTACATTACTCCAGGGAGAGCACGCTTAACTGTGGAGTTCTTAAAAGAATTCAAACCCTTGGGGCTGGGTTAACTTTAATCTTTCCGTTCCATCAATATCTACTTTTTCTGTACTTTCTATCTACGGGTTCTAGTTTGGCTTTTGATTATCGGTCTGGTCCTTTATGTCTAATGACCATATTGCCCTTATTCTTTATACTTAATGACATTTACGTCCTTGGCTTACATTCTTAGTAATTTCAAAGCCTTAGGAATAAATTAACCAGGGTCTCTTTGATCAATTAACATCTTCACTTTCATTACATTTATTTATGGGCCGTATCTTATCTCATAACTATTGGTTTGACCTCTATTTCAATTTTGTAGAAAAAGAATGGATATTACAAGTTTCAGGTTTTTAGAACTTGAGTTCCACAACTGTTTCCCAAAACATGAATTGAAAACTGGAAGTTCAGACTGGAAGTTTCACAGAACTCGAGTCCTGCTATTTTCCAAACTCGAGTTCCATGCTTTGCAAAATTTTATCATTTCAAATTTAAAATTGATGTTCAAACTAGAGTCCTCACTGGAAGTTTTCAAAACTTGAGTTCCTGAGATTCAGAACTCGAGTCTCGAGGACCTTTTCAACTGGACAATTTTTCACACGCTTTAGAACTCGAGTCCTAATTTCCATAACCTGATGTTTTACAACTCAACTTCAAAACTTGATATAAAAACTTCAAGTATCAAATAAAAGTTTTTCAACTACACTTCAGAACTGTCACTGGAAACTCGAGTCTCATTTGAAAGTTTTCCAAAACTCGAGTCTTATTTATCAGAACTGGAAGTTTTACAACTGAGTAATTAATTTATATGTGACAAAACTCAAGTCATGGAATATTGCAAACTCGAGTTCTCCATTCTCTGACAGAATTTCTGACACAGCTGAGTCTACGGTTACCAAATTTTCCTTATTTATACTTAGCCCATTTGAATTTCACCTGCTCCCATAAATGCTTTTGCCTTGACTTAGTAACAGGAAATGAGTTCTCTAAATGCTTCTCTAGCGTGGACTTTCAATGAAAGATTCATAAACGTCAGACATACAACATTTACCAGAGATTTCATTTTTCATTCTGGAACATTTTGAATATTACCTTCCCTCATAAATGTCTCTGTAGCCCTTTCATTAAAGCAGGCATAGATTGACTGAGAATATCTCTAAGCATTAATGATGACGATGACGCCGTTGAACTGCATTAACTACAGTATTAATGACAGACATGAAAAGTTGAGGATCTGAGTAATGGACATAAATCTCTCTCTAACGGCTATTCAAACTCTGAGCAATGGCTAGTAAACAAGTATTGGCTATAAATGAAAAGGCATTCAAGACAGAGAAAAGAGATGAAAAAAAGATAGTCACTGAACACAAAACAAAGAGCATAGCTTTAGGACTCTGATATTTTCTTCTCCGAGAGCTTCAATGATTATTTATCCACTCTTTGAGAGAGTAGTTTATTGATTCATCCAAACTCATTGTATTTCTGTGAGAACCTCAAGATGGGAATCTTGAGATTATTGGTCTAGGTTTGAGTTGATAAAACAAAGCATGTGAGTCTCTGTGCAGTCCATGAGGGAGTGTGATTCTCAGTGTAATCTTACACAATAAAGGGGAGTGATTGTGAAGGTTTCTCAAGTACCTATTGTACAAACTTGAGTGCGTTCATAAATGCCTGGAAATATTTATGGGGTTTTTCAAGCACCCACCGTGAAAAACTTGAAATGGGATTCACAAGTGTCTGTGTTGACATTGTGATTGTAATGGTTTTCCAAGTACCAGGTTAAACTTGGATGGTATAGTGGATTGAAAATCTCAGAGGTGCTCTGGGGACTAGACGTAGGTCAGAGAGGGCTGAACCAGGATAAATTGTTGTGTGCTTATAGTTCTTTTATCTTCGTTAAAGTATATTGATTTTCATGTATACAATCTGTTTTCATACTCCAATTTTTTATTAACTCATGGTTTGCATTTTTTCTGATCAACTGAGTTTTGAAAAGAAAATTTTTTTGAGACACCCAATTCATCCCCTTTTGGCTGACAACCGTTCTTAAAATTCCAGAAATGAGGTTAGTTTTTTAAAATTCATACATTTGCATAAAAAAGGAGCCACTGTGTTTTCTACTCTGTTTGGTCAACAAGAGAGAATGAAAGTTTTTCACTGTCTTAGAATTGCATGGAGACCTCTTCTATTACTTTGTTTTGTATGAGGATTCCAGAAATGTGGTTAGTTTCATAAAATTCTACCATTTGCATCAAAACTGTGTCACCTTGTTTTCTGCTATGTTTTCGTCAACAAGAGGGAATGTAAGTTTTTCACTCTCTCAGAATAGCATGGAAACTAGCTCTCTTGCTGTGTTTTACATCAAGATACCAAAAATATGGTTACTTTCTTAAAATTCATCCATTTGAAATAAAAGGGGACACCGTGTTTTCTGCTTTGTTTTAGACAAAAAGAGGGAATGAAAGTTTTTCACTTTCTTAGAATGGCATGGAAACTTCCTCTCTTGCTCTTTTTGCATGAGGATTCCAGAATGGTGGTTAGTTTCCTAAAATTCATCCATTTGCATAAAAAGGAGCCACCATGTTTTCTGCTCTGTTTTGGTCAACAAGAGAGAATGAAAGTTTCTCACTGTCTCAGAGTGGCATGGAAAATTCCTTTCTTTCTCTGTTTTTTATGAGGATTCCAGAAATGTGGTTACTTTCTTAAAATTCATCCATTTGCATTAAGAAGGTGCCACCGTGTTTTTCACTGTCTCATAAATGTATGGAAGCTTCCTCTCGTTATTTTATGCATAATGATTCAAGAAATGTGGTTAGTTTCTTAAAATTCAAACATTTACATTAAAAAGGGGCAACTATGTTTTTCACTTTTTTTGGTAAACAAGAGAGAATGAAATATTTTCACTGTCTCAGAATGGACTCGGAAACTACCTCTTTTGCTATGTTTTTCTTGAGAATTTCAGAAATGTGGTTAGTTTCTTAAAATTCATTCATTTCCATCAAAAAGGGGCCATCGTGTTTTCTGCTCTGTTTTGGTCAACACGAGAGAATGAAAGTTTTTCTCTGTCTCAGAATTGCACAAAAACTTTCTCTCTTGCTCTGATTTGCATCAGAATCCCAGAAATGTGGTTAGTTTCTTAAAATTATCCATTTGCATCAAAAAGAGCACACCGTGTTTTCTGCTATGTTTTGTTCAACAAGACGGAATGAAAGTTTTTTACTATCTCAGAATGGCAAGGAAACTGCCTCTCTTGCTGTGTTTTGCATCAGGATTCTAGAAATGTGGTTAGTTTCTTAAAATTCATCCATTTGCATCAAAAAGGGGTCACCGTGTTTTCTGATCTGTTTTGGTTAACAGGAGAGTATGAAAGTTTATCACTGTCTCAGAATTGCACGGAAACTACCTCTCTCACTATGTTTTGCATGAGGATTCAAGAAATGTGGTTAGTTTCTTAAAATTCATCTATTTGAATCAAAACGATGCCACTATAGAATGAATGTTTTCACTATTTTTAGAATTGCATGGAAACTACCTCTCTTGCTCTGTTTTGCATGTGGATTCCAGAAATGTGATTAGATTCTTAAAATATCCATTTGCATCAAAAATGGCCCACCGTGTTTTCTGCTCTGTTTTGGTCAACAAGAGAGCATGAAAGTTTTTCATGGGCTTAGAATGGCTTGGAACTTCATTTCTTGCCCTGATTTGTATCAAGATTCTAGAAATGTGGTTATTTCTTAAAATTCATCCATATGCATAAAAAGCGGCCACTGTGTTTTCTGCTCTCTTTTGGTCAACAAGAGGGAATGAAATTTTTTCAGTGTCTCTGAATATCACTGAAACTACCTCTCTTGCTGTGTTTTGCTTGAGGTTTCTGGAAAAGTGGTTAGCCAACTAGAGGGAATGAAAGTTTATAACTGTGTCAAAATTGCATGGAAACTACCTCTTTTACTCTGTTTTGCATGAGGATTCAAGAAATGTTAGTTTCTTAAAATTCAACCATTTTTCATCAAAAGGGGCCACCGTATTTTCTGCTCTTTTTTTGTCAGCAAGGGAGAATGAAAGTTTTTCACTGTCTCAGAATTCCATGGAAACTTTCTCTCTTGATTTGTTTTTGCATGAAGATTCCAGAAATGTGGTTAGTTTCTTAAAATTCATCCATTTGCATAAAAAAGGGGCAAACATGTTTTTTGTTCCGTTTTGGTCAACAAGAGAGTATAAAAGTTTTTCACTGTCTCACAATGGCATGAAAACTTCCTCTCTTGCTCTTTTTTGCATGAGGTTTCCAGAAATGAGGTATGCTTCCTAAAATTCAACCATTTTTCATCAAAAAGATCCACCGTGTTTTCTGCAATTTTTTGGTCAACAAGAGAGAATGAAAGTTTATCACTGTCTCAGAATTGCATAGAAGCTACCTCCCTTGCTATGTTTTACATGATGATTCAAGAAATGTGGTTAGTTTTTTAAAATCCCTTTATTTGGATAAAAAGGTACCACCATGTTTTCTGCTCTGTTTTAGTGAACAAGAGAGAATGAAAGTTTTCACTATCACAGAATTGCTTGGAAACTACCTCTCTTGCTCTAATTTGCATGTGGATTCCAGAAATGTGGTTGGTTATTAAAATTCATCCATTTTGAACAAAAAGAGGCCACCGTGGTTTCTTCTCTGTTTTGGTCAACAATAGGGAATGAAATTTTTTCACTATCTAGAATTTCATGGAAACTTCCTCTCTTGCTATATTTTGCATGAGGATTCCAGAAATGTGATTATTTCTTAAATATCATCCACTTGCATCAAAAAAAGGACCACCGTTTTTTTTGCTCTGTTTTGGTCAACAGGAGGGAATGAAAGTTTTTCACTATCTTAGAATGGCATGGAAACTTCCTCTCTTACCCTGTTTTGCATGAGGATACCAGAAATGTGGTTAGTTTCTTAAAATTCAACCATTTGCATAAAAAAGGATCTACCGCATTTTCTGATCCGTTTTGGTCAACATAGAGATTTAAAGTTTTTCACTGTCTAGAATTGCATGGAATCTTCCTCTCTCGCTCTGTTTTGCATGAGAATTCCAGAAATGTGGTTAGTTTCCTTAAATTCTACCATTTGCATAAAAATGATCCATCGTGCCTTCTGCTCTATTTTGGTCAACAAGAGAGAATGAAAGTTTTTCACAGTCTCAGAATGGAATGGAAACTTCCTCTCTTGCTATGTTTTTCATGAGGATTCCAGAAATGTTGTTAATTTCTTAAAATTCAACCATTTGCATAAAAAAGGATCCACAGTGTTTTTTGCTTTGTCTTAGTCAACAAGAGAGAAAGAAAGTTTTTCGTTGTCTAGAATTGCATGGAAACTTCCTCTCTTGCTCTTTTTTACATGAATATTTCATAAATCTGGTTAGTTTCTTAAAATTCTACCATTTGCATCAAAAAGGATCCACCGTGTTTTCTGCTCTGTTTTGGTCAACAAAAGAGAATGAAAGTTTCTCACAGTCTCTTAATGGCACGGAAACTTCCTCTCTTGCTCTATTTTGGATGAGTTTCCAGAAATGTAGTTAGTTTCTTAAAATTCATCCATTTACGTTAAAAAGGGGCCACCGTATTTTGTGCTCTGTTTTTTGTCAACAAGAGGGAATGAAATTTTTCACTGTCTCAGAATTGTATGGAAACTTGTTGGAAATTGTGCCATAGGGGCCAATCATTATACTTCACACATTATTTATTTTAATGTATTTTCTCCATTTATTTATCATAACTTTTGCATGTTTATTATGATAATTGCATCCATAGGCAAATTATGAATATTGTCTTAAATGTCCCTTGTCGGTTATCTAGGTGGGAACAAATATAAAGTAATACCAGTATGACTTTGATAAGGTATAGAGATACGAGTCAAAGTCATATGCACTTGTAAGAGTACAAGGTGCTGGACCGACCCGCTATGATAAAGCTGCATTGATTAAGTCATTAACTTATCTCATATGTAATCACGTCACAATGCCCTTTGACCTGAGATCATCATGAATTCCTGCATGAAAGTCACTAAGCTTTGACCTAGTCAAAAGTCACCTTTGACCGGGTGATGATAAAGGCTATAATCGGGCTTAAGGGTTTTCATGTGAAGGAATGTGAGTGATCAAGATGGGATTTATCCCTCACATTAGTTGAGAGATATTACTGTGCCCTCGATGAGTGAGTCTGAGAAATGTATGGCCATACTGTAATGAAAAGGAGTTTTCGTTTCTTTGATCAGACTACTCAGGGATCGAGAAAGTGATAGTCGGGAATAGGAGGATGACGTCATCCATGCCTCATCCTTGACTAAGATATAGCGTGACAAAAGGGACGTGATGTGGTTGTCTTGCTAGAGACCGCTTGCGACTTGTGGGCTTATGGTGAGATTAGCCCACTACCAACTTTATATGGGCCTACAGGGTCGCACGCAAGAACAGCCCAACATAAGTTTTATTTCTGGCGTTTATTCGAATTTTAAATATATATGTGTATATATATATGTTAAAATTCGAAATTGCACAATATTATGTAAATAATATTTGTGTGTGTTAGTTTAATATTTAATTTATTTGACAAATTAAATAACTAGCATTAATTTATTTTATAAAGATAAATTAAATGGCTCATTATTTGGATTAATTAAATGGATATGATTTGATCAGATCAATTTAATCCAAATTAAGATTGCAAAATTCGAATTTCACATTTTGAATTTCAAATTTCGAATTTCAAGATTAATCAAGATTAGATCTTGAATATCTTTTAAAATTAAAATTTCAAGATTAGATCTTGAATATCTTTTGGAATTAAAATTTCAAGATTAGATCTTGAATAGCATTTCAAATTTTGAATTTCAAGATTAATCAAGATTAGATCTTAAATATCTTTTGAAATTCAAATTTCAAGAATAGATCCTGAATATCTTTAGAAATTCAAATTTCAAGATTAGATCTTGAATATCATTTCAAATTTTGAATTTCAAGATTAATCAAAATTAGATCCTGAATATCTTTTGAAATTCAAATTTCAAGATTAGATCTTGAATATCATTTCAAATTTTGAATTTCAAGATTAATCAAAATTAGATCTTGAATATCTTTTGAAATTCAAATTTCAAGAATAGATCCTGAATATCTTTAGAAATTCAAATTTCAAGATTAGATCTTGAATATCATTTCAAATTTTGAATTTCAAGATTAATCAAAATTAGATCCTAAATATCTTTTGAAATTCAAATTTCAAGATTAGATCTTGAATATCATTTCAAATTTTGAATTTCAAGATTAATCAAAATTAGATCTTGAATATCTTTTGAAATTCAAATTTCAAGATTAGATCTTAAATATCTTTTGAAATTCAAATTTCAAGATTAGATCTTGAATATCATTTCAAATTCGAATTTAAAGATTAATAATGATTAATCTTGAATATCTTTTGAAATTCAAATTTCAAGATTAGATCTTAAATATCTTTTGAAATTCAAATTTCAAGATTAGATCTTGAATATCATTTCAAATTCGAATTTAAAGATTAATAATGATTAATCTTGAATATCCTTTTGAAATTAAAATTCGGATTTTTCAAGATTAAT
>JANTPZ010153153.1:0-10073 GCA_025593235.1 Vachellia pachyceras | reverse complement strand
AAGGCAAGCTACTTCCTGATAGACGGGGAGAAAAGCAAATTCCTGATAGACAGGAATACATAGGACTCCAATGGGAAACCATTGTGAGCTTCTTATGTTGTCCCACAAGAGAAAGAAAGCAGTAAAAGTAATGCATATGGAATAAGCCATTTCCAATATGAAAAGAGAGAAAGCAAGTTAATAGCAGCCAAGGGCAGAATTCCTTAAATAGCTGGGTACTAGATAAATCAGTAAGATGAATAGAATGCAAGTCCTTTCTCTGTAATATCATGGTAATGATCAGAAAAGAAGAAGTAAGGATTGTTGAATCCTAAGATATAGCAGATGGGCATAGAACAGACACTAAATAAATCAATGCCTGAGAAGTCAAGTTGTATAGCAAAAGAAATATGGCATGAGAAATATAAGCTAAGAGGTATGAAAGGAAAAGAAAATGCTTTAGTAAAGTGCAAAAAGAAAAGAGGAATGAGCAAAGCTTAAGAAGACATGTCGGCTCTAAGATTAATCTTGGGGAATTATCAGACTAGCTACCACTGAGGATAGACGGCTTATTCTCAACTTATGTTCAATGGTTTAAAAGTTCCAAGGGGTAAAATGATTCCAGTATCAACAGTTTCATAAATAAGAAGAGATGATATGCCTCCAAAAGAGCAATGTAGCTCTTAAGGTCTGCAGACCCAGTTAACAGTAAGCAAAGAACCTTTATAGCTTAAAGTCATAAGCATTATACGGCTCTTTGGAACAACCAGAGACTAAGATTGAGATAAAAAGGTTTCCTCATGATGGTTAGCTAGTACAGAGAGAGTACCCTTGATTATTTCTATAGATAGCTAACTGTCAATTAAGATAAGCCCATTCCCAATTCCCCAGGCAAAAAAGTAATGAAAGTAAAGAGTAAAACTGTAAGTCCTGAATAAGTGATAATCAAACCAGTTAAAGAGATAGATAAGTCGAGAAGTAAAGGATATCAAAAGCTTCACAGATTGAAGGAACCCTAATTAATAACTGAGTCACGGAGGATGTTTCCATTTAAGTCTAATAGAGTTAAATGTTTAATTAATTAAATACGAATCTTGTTGAAAAAAATGTGGGCCCTTTTTTATGTGAAAATATTTGAATTTTGAAAAAAACTGAATTTAAGGAATCATAATTAAAAACTGAGTCACAGTGGATATATCTATTCAATTCTAATAGAGTTAAATTTTTAATTCCTTAAACACGAATATTGTTGAAAAAAATATGGTCCCTTTTTTATGTGAAAATATTTGAATTTTGAAAAAAAAAACTGAATTTAAGGAATCATAATTAAAACCTGAGTCACAGTGGATGCTTCCATTCAATTCTAATAGAGTTAAATGTTTAATTCCATAAACACGAATCTTGTTGAAAAAATATGAGCTTTTTTATGTGAAAATATTTATATTTTAGAAAAACAACTGAAAAGATGTTACAGGAATCCTAATTAAAAACTGAGTCACAGTGGATGTTTCCATTCAATTCTAATAGAGTTAAATGTTTAATTCCTTAAACAATGAAGATTAGGTAAGTTGTCCGGGCTAAATAAGCCTAGCCAAAGAGATGTATAGGATGTTTAAAGATTAAAGGATAGTTATTGATGGGTTTCCTAACCAAGCCTGAGTCATGGTGCCAGAAATTTTCTACTTCCTATATGAAAGGAAAGATCTTATAACAGATAATTATGAAGGTATTCTGGCAAGGACTTGTGGACCTTTTTTATGTGAAAATATTTGAATTTTGAAAAAAACACGAATTAAGGAATCCTAATTAAAAAATGTAATATCCACCCTTTTCTATAAGTCAACATAGAGGCCAAACTGATAGCTATAAGATAAGACAAGGCCCAGAAATTAAAGTACAGAAAAAAAGGAGATGTCAGTGGACTTAAAAGACCATGGTCAAATTAGTCCTAAGGCTTTGAGATTTCTAAGAATGTAAGCCAGGGACATAAATGTTATTAAGTATAAAGACCAATGGCATTATGGTTATTGGATAAAAAGGGCTAAATCAGTAGTCAAAAGTCAAGTTAGAATCCACGGATAGAAAGTAGATGCTGTTGAACCGTAAGTCACAGAATCAGACTTGGCCTGGTGAATGAAAGCTGGTAGGAATAGTAAAGTTAAGCGTGCTCGTCCCTTGAGCAATTTCAGGATGGGTGACCTCCTGGGAAGTTGCCCAACGGGTCAGAAACAAAAAAAGATTAAGGGCGACATAGTTAAGGGCAAAATGGGAATTTATGAAAAGGTAGACTGTGAAAGGGCATTTTGGTCATTAAGAGAAAGTGTAAGGGCATTTTGGTCATTTGACAAAGTCAAAGTCAAAGTCAAAAAAAATCAAACGGTTGACCAAAAATAGAAAAAATTAATAGATGCCCAAAAGATAGAGCAGAACTCACTAATTACCAGAGATTCAACCGATTGTTGAAATTCGGTCTGGATGAGGAATTATGGAATTTTAAAGATTTGATGATTGAAAATATTTATCTAAGGTATCAGGAGTCTATAAGACCAAAAACCAGAGTTTAGAAAAATTCAGGGAATTTCGTAGTATTTTACAAAATTATTGCCCAAAGTACGATTGAGGCGATTTTCCCGAAAATGAGGAAAAATGCCCGAAAAATCCCCAAAAATATAATTTATTACAAAAATTAATTTGGAACAATTTGGAAGGTATTTTGGGGAAAGAAGAAGGGCTAAAATATCAATGAAAAATGTAGAAAATTATAAGGCCCTAAAAATTATTCATCATAAGGTTTCGTGTTTTCAGGAGTTTTAAACACGATAAAGTAATCCTGATAATTTTGATTGGATAAAGGGACAATTTGAGGATGATGATTTTAATATATTTAAGAGGGAATTATGGAGATAAATGAGGAAGAAAACATCTCCAGAAAAGTAGAAAAAGATTTACCGGAATAAAGTTATGTTTACCGGTAAAAGTTGTAATCGGATGAAGTAATCGAACGGTAACCGATTTGGTTGGTGTAACTAAGTCTTCAACCAAATTTTATCCATTAGTACAGCCATTAATGACCACTTTATGAGGAGCAATGAGATGAAGCTATGTGTTAAAAGTGTTGGAAGAATTATGGCCATTGGATCAAGGAACTTTTCAAGATGCATTATCAACCGTTGGATTAATCTTACCACTTTACTATTTTAATTTAGCACATGGGTGACATAAGCCATGACACCACAAGTGTGAGTCATATAGACACATGGCAAGATCATGCTCTTCATGAAAAAGATTTGTCCATTTGTAAAGTTCATCAAGAATCAAGGGCCAAGATTTAACCAACACATGTTGTAAATATGTCAAGGTTGAAGGGCCTTTTGGTAATTTAAGAGTGTAGATTTTTTTTTAAAGGGATTTAAGAGGCTTCTTGAAGATTTCATTTGCAGCCTCTAAGTCATCAAAACATAGAGAAAAAGAGAGAAAAATTCGTGCAAGAGGAAGAGGAAGAGAAAGCAAAGAAAATTCCATGCAAGTTAAAGGTAAGTGTGATTTTCACTTAAAATCCCTCATATTCATGATCTCTAGCTTCTTCTCTTCAGTCCTGTAGGTGTATTTCTATGGTTCATGAAGGATTATGGCTGCTGGAACTAAATGATTTTGAAGAGAGAAAATGAAAAGGAAAGAGATTTAGAAAAAGAGTTGCTAAAAAACAACTCTATGCATGATTTGGAACCTATTGGTGGTTGTTTTGTGTTGATTTGAGTTGTGCATGGATTTTTAGCATGAAACCCTAAGAGGAAAGTGCTGCATGAAATTGATATGCATATGGAGGATTGATTTTATGCTAAATAATTATTAGGAAGTAGATTAGAAACAAGACTATGCAAGTGTATTTAAAGCAAAGTTGAAAAATCCAATTTTTGGAAATTTTCCAGATTTTCGTCCAGATCTGGTTCATGAGGAAATAATGTGATTTTGATTATTTTGATGCTTCCATTGAGTTTAGAAGGCAAAATTATATAGGGTAAAAGTGAGAAAGGGATTTGGGAAGCATTTTGAATCAAGAGCACAAGTTTTGAAGTTGTAAGGGTCTTGAAATGGCCAAGAGAGGCTATAGTGCGTTTTGTAGTTCTTTTGCGTTGTTGATGACTTGAAAATGATGGTTATGCTCTTGATTAATGTTTAGGAAGTTGAGAACCCAAAGAGCTTGTTGGAAAAGTTCATCAAGAAAGCTTTAAAACCTAAGGAAAGCTACGGAGAAGAGGTAGCTTAGCAATTATTATTTTAATTACATTTCATTGTGTTTATTGCATGATTACTTGCTTTGATATGGTTTGGTTAATAAGATATGGTGTGAATGTTAAAGTTAGGATATGATGAAGATTTGCCTTTTTGCTATGTTATGTGACATGTGAGGTATGCATAGCAAATTAATTTCAAGGTTAAGTAGGTATCATGTTTTTAAATGCAAGAATGTGATTATGTAATAGTTGCTTATGCTACTAAGATTCCCAAGAATCTTACCCTCCCATGAAACCCAAATCCTAGGGCTAGCTTATTCAAGAAGAGAAGAAGGAGAAGGAGAAGGCTTGAAGATTTGGTAAGTAGTTAATAAACATTTATGAAAAGTTGTAAATACCCATAAGGGTATTATGTGTTGATTGTAGTTGATAGCATGTGTGGTAGGAAATTTTATTTCCAAGCATGCTAGGATAGTTTAAAATGCTCCAAAGGCATTAATATGGCCAAATAAAGCAATCATACCTCAAATTGGATTAAGTATAAACAAAGGGGGTAAAAGTCAACAAAAATCGGACTCAAAGTTGACCAAATTCGTACAGATCATTTGAGGGAGTTAAGATGTGAGATTTTACCACCAAATAGATATGATTTTTTCCCTTTAAAATGAGTGTAATTCATCCGAATTCGATGACCGTACTAAGAGATTTGCCCTTCCAAAGTTGGGCTAAAATACTGGAAAAATAGAAAATGACCAAATGAACGGTAGTTTTTGAAATAAAAGCTGGGCACGATTTTCAAGATATACTGTCCAGAATTTATGTTTCCTCCAAAGTTGACTCAAATATCTTTCCATAGAACTTGGAATCACTTAATTCCAATTTTTCTACAATTAATTATGATTTTTCAAAATTAAGGCTATTTTTAGAATGTTATGAATAGTATTGCGAATCAACATTTTTCAAATATCATTTTTCACAAGCTTTAGCCAACTAAAGTGATTCCAAACGCTTCCGTTGTACATGTTAAACGCTATGAATTAAAGGTATTACATTATTGGTATCAGAGCATGATTTTTGGCAACAGATTTATTGCTTCGATTTTGAGGAAAAAATTTAGTATTTATTTACTGGCTTTTGGTCATTTTCTTTCCAAAGAGCTATGTCCTATGGTTTATTATCGGATTAACATCGATTAAGCTATAAATTACCCCCAAAAAGGAGTAGTGTATGAGGTTTGATGGTTGCTACATTGGTTATATAGAAGAAGCTAATAGATGAAAGTAAAGCAAAATATGGAAGTTAATTAGTTAAATGATATTGGATTTGAAGATAGCCCAATCTTAGGCAACTTCAGTATTCAGATAGAGCCATAAGAAAGTTGAAAACAAATGGTTGTGATGGAGTATGATAGGAAAAGTTGAACAAGAGTCTTCGATGCCTAGAAAGGGGCTACTGCTTTAGAATAATAATTTTGGTAATACAAAGATATTATACTCGTTTATGGAGTGTACATAAAGAATAATTAGTTAAGTATGACTGTGTCACCTGCTGCTTAATAATTAAAGAAGGGAGTGATATAGATGGCCTAAGTTCTGATAACTCTGTTAATAAGAAGGTTATAGAAGACCGTTGAGAAGCAATAGCAAGGATCTCCTAGCACAGACAATTTGAGTTCCATGGATCCCATTCAGATGATATTGGACAGACTAGACCAACATGAAATGATGATTGAAGAACTTAGGGAAAATCAAGCAAGCTTGGAGCAAGAGAGGACAACAGCTATAGCAGCAGCAGTAGCATCGATAATTTCCAACATTAGACAGCCAAAACCTCAGAACGCACATCCAATCTGGCAGTCAAGGCCAATGATGGAGCATAGAGGCATGAGGCAGTGGAACACGGGACTCGGTATTCCTACAAAAGGATATAGAGCTGCAGAACTTAATCTAAGCCACCTTATCCAAACTATGATGACTTCTATGACTGGAGGAGGAAGCTCAGCTGGAGCTGAAAAGAAAAAGGCTCATCGTTATTTAAAAAGAAAGAGAAACCCCAACAAGAAAGGAAACCAAAGTAAGCAGTGTGGCAAGAATCATGGAATACAACCATGTCTAGCAAGGCAAGACGTCTGCTATGCTTGCGGCCAAGCTGGGCATTTTGCTAAAGAATGTCCACAAAATACAAAAGGAAACGGAGTACTTATTCATGAAGAGCCTTCCACCTCAGTACAAAAGGAGTTAGAAGAGATACCAGATATGAAGCAAAGTATGATTGAAATGTAAATGTTATGCTAAGTTAGATGTGAAAAAATATGTGCCCTTTTTTATGTGAAAATATTTGAATTTTAAAAAAAACACGATTTAAGGAATCCTAATAAAAACTGAGTCACAGTGGATTTTCCATTCAATGCTAATAGAGTTAAACATTTAAGTCCATAAACACGACTCTTGTTGAATAAATATGGTCCCTTTTTATGTAAAAATTTTGAATTTTAAAAAACCAGCACGATTTAAGGAATCCTAATTAAAAACTGAGTCACAGTGGATGTTTCCATTCAATTCTAATAGAGTTAAATGTTTAACTCCTTAAACACTAATCTTGTTGAAAAAATATGGGCCATTTTTTATGCTAAATATTTTGAATTCTAAAAAAAACACGATTTAAAGAATCCTAATTAAAAAATGAGTCACAGTGGATGCTTCCATTCAATTCTAATAGAGTTTAATGTTTAATTCCATAAACACGAATCTTGTTGAAAAAATATGGACATTTTTTATGTGAAAATATTTGAATATTAAAAAAATAACACAATTTAAGGAATGCTAATTAAAAACTGAGTCACAGTGGATGTTTTCATTCAAATCTAATAGAGTTAAATGTTTAGTTCCATAAACACGAATCTTGTAGAAAAAATATAGGCATTTTTTATGTGAAAATATTTGAATTTTAAAAAAAACAACACGATTTAAGGAATCCTAATTACAAACTGAGTCACAGTGGATGTTTCCATTCAATCAATTCTAATAGAGTTAAATGTTTAACTCCTTAAACACTAATTTTGTTGAAAAAATATGAGCATTTTTTATGTAAAAATATTTGAATTTTTAAAAAATAACACAATTTAAGGAATCCTAATTAAAAACTGAGTCACAGTGGATGTTTCCATTCAATTCTAATAGAGTTAAATGTTTAACTCCTTAAACACTAATCTTGTTGGAAAAATATGGGCATTTTTTACGTGAAAATATTTGAATTTTAAAAAAAAACACGATTTAAGGAATCATTCCTTAAAAACTGAGTCACAGTGGATGTTTCTATTCAATTCTGATAGAGTTAAATGTTTAACTCCTTAAACACTAATCTTGTTGAAAAAATATGGGCCTTTTTTTATGTGAAAATATTTGAATTTTTAAAAAAAACACGATTTAAGGAATCCTAAATAAAAACTGAGTTACAATGGATGTTTCTATTCAATTCTAATAGAGTTAAATGTTTAAGTCCATAAACACGACTCTTGTTGAATAAATATGGTCCCTTTTTATGTGAAAATATTTGAATTTTAAAAAACAGCACGATTTAAAGATTCCTAATTAAAAACTGAGTAACTGTGGATGCTTCCATTCAATTCTAATAGAGTTTAATGTTTAATTCCATAAACACGAATCTTGTCGAAAAAATATGGGCAATTTTTATGTGAAATATTTGAATTTTAAAAAAACAACACGATTTAAGGAATCCTAATTAAAAAATGAGTCACAGTGGATGTTTCCATTCAATTCTGATAGAGTTAAATGTTTAACTCCTGAAACACTAATCTTGTTGAATAAATATGGGCCCTTTTTATGTGAAAATATTTGAATTTTAAACAAAACACGATTTAAGGAATCCTAGTTAAAAACTGAGTCACAGTGGATGCTTCCACTCAATTCTAATAGAGTTTAATGTTTAATTCCATAAACACGAATCTTGTTGAAAAAATATGGGCATTTTTTATGTGAAAGTATTTGAATTTTAAAAAAACAACACGATTTAAGGAATCCTAAATAAAAATTGAGTCACAGTGGATGCTTCCATTCAATTCTAATAGAGTTATATTTTTTGTTCCAAAAACACGAATCTTTTTGAAAAAATATGGGCATTTTTTTGTGAAATATTTGAATTTTAAAAAAACAACACGATTTAAGGAATCCTAATTAAAAAATGAGTCACAGTGGATGTTTCCATTCAATTCTAATAGTGCTAAAAGTTTAACTCCTTAAACACTAATGTTGTTGAAAAAATATGGGCATTTTTATGTGAAAATATTTGAATTTTTAAAAAAACAACACGATTTAAGGAATCCTAATTAAAAAATGAGTCACAGTGGATGTTTCCATTCAATTCTAATAGTGCTAAAAGTTTAACTCCTTAAACACTAATGTTGTTGAAAAAATATGGGCATTTTTATGTGAAAATATTTGAATTTTTAAAAAAACAACACGATTTAAGGAATCCTAATTAATAACTCAGTCACCGTGGATGTTTCCATTCAATTCTAATAGAGTTAAATTTTTAGCTCCATAAACACGAATCTTGTTGAAAAAATATTTGAATTTTAAAAAAAAATGATTTAAGGAATCCTAATTAAAAACTGAGTCACAGTGGATGTTTCCATTCAATTCTAATAGGGTTAAATGTTTAACTCCTTAAACACAAATCTTGTTGAAAAAATATGGGCCCTTTTTTATGTGAAAATATTTGAATGTAAAAAAAATGGCTCATACTAAATCCACTGCAGGCAAAAGCAAGTCTCAATCCCCTTCAAAATCAAAGTCCACTTCACAACCACCAGCCAAGAGAGTGAGAATTTCTGAAACTGTGGCCTCAGAGGAAACTGTAGCTCCTATCTCGCAGAAATCAAGTGTTGGGCAGCCTAAATCCATCCTAAAAGAAAAAGGCAAGGGACTCTTGATCACAACCTCTCAATCTGCACCCACTCAACCTGCTGCCACTAATTCAGAGACAGAGAGTGAAGGAACAACTCCAGAGACCCTTGTGGCTACATCCTCACGGGCAAAATCAAAAGCAAAGGGCAAAGGAAAGAAGAAAGGATCTGAACTACCTAAGGCTCTAGAAGGGTTTGCTACTAACTCTGTATTTGTTTTTAACCTTTCAGCTTATGAAGAAAAATTGAAAAATAGGCCATTATGCCCTGCTGTGTGGGTGGATATTAAGGCTATAGACAATATGGGGTACAAGGTCTCTGAATTTCTTAGTCATTATAAACCCCTCATTCAGATCAAGGATGATTTTTTCCCTGAGCTTGTTAGGATCTTCTATAACAATATGTCTTCACACTCTGTTGGAAATGAAGATGGAGAAATTGTGTCCACTTCATTATCCACTACAATTAGAGGCAAAGAAATTAATCTTACCCCTGAGATTCTGAATGGATTCCTAGGAATAACTGAGTTTGAAGACCCTTTATCCTTGACAAATGCTGAAATTTTTGAAGTGTTGAGGCCTGGGGAAACATTCACTGGGATTCTAGCATTTGATCCATCAGCAATGCCTCCCTTGCAAAGGATTATTCACTACATCTATTCTAGATGTATAGTGAATAAAAGTGGGAATTATACACACTTTGCATCAATGAATTATAGCAATCTGGCAAGAATCATGAAAAAGGAGAAGAGAAATCTAGGGGAGATTATATATGATGAAATGTGGAGGTTCATTCAGTCAAAGTCTAAGAGAATGACTGTGCCTTATCCTTCCTTAATTTCTTTTATTCTCAAAAGCCTCAAGATTTGGCCTATTCTGGAAAAGGTAGTTGAGCCAACTGAGTTTGGTGAAGTTCACCTTAAAAGGATGAACATA
>JANTPZ010153152.1:0-20339 GCA_025593235.1 Vachellia pachyceras | reverse complement strand
TGAGAGCAAATTTATACTTAGCGAACTACTATTTCTTCACTCACTGTTGATCAAGTTTTTGAGTTAGTTCATATGTATAATCAAAAAGTGGTAAAGTGAATAAGTATTTTATTGTGAAACTTTATTAAACTTTCCGTGCAGTCTCTATTTCTGGGAAGTGATGATGAAAACGAAGATCTTTTAGTTTTATTTTTAGGGCTGATTTGAATGTTAGGTTTGAAACCTAGGTTTCACAGATTCTGAGGTAAAAACCTAGGTTTTGAAATGTGATTTATGTTTGGGAAGTTATAGTTTTTACAGATTTTGAGGTAGAAAAGTAAGAAAAAGTGGATATGAAAGAGGAAAGTAAGAAAGAGAAAGAGAAAAAAGTAAGAAAGAGGAAAGTAAGAAAGAGTAGTAAAAAGAGAGTATGAAAGAGAAAACCTAGGTTTCAAACCTAGGTTTCAAAACCTTGAAACCAAACCAACCCTAAATAAGGCTTTGTTGTTGTTCTTGGTATATAATTTAATATCATATGTAAATATTGGCTGTGTTTGGTGAAGTGTTTGCACTCCCTAAACGTACGTTCAACAATATTTTTCCGTAAAATGAGATAATCTTCTTTACATATTTACTTCGACTTACATAAAAGTACTTCTCTACCGCGTTCTCAAACGAGTTCATTGTATTATAAGAGATCGTTGGGTCAACTTAACCAATTTAATTTATCTCTGAGGAAAAAAACCAATTTAATTCATTAGTCTATTAGGGTCCCGGGGAGTGTTAAATATAATTATAGAAATGCAAATGACTTTATGAAATTTATTGATAGACATTCATAAATGATTTGCTTTTAGGAAACCGAGTTTTGTAAAAGGAAATTGGGTTTTGGAAAGTGGAAACTGGTAGACTATTGCGCAGCACTTGATGGAGTAGTTCTCTAAGTTGGTGAAGGTTGCCGACGATGGGAAGGGAAGGGCGACCGCGCGGGGGTTTCTTCTCTGGCAGCCAACCGTTGGCTTGGGTTTTGGGAGCTGTAGATAAGATGAAGAAAGTTTGTTGATGATTGGGTGACGTGTCTTATTCCACATATATTGCTTCCAAAGCAACAAAATTTTGGCTAGCCGAACAGTAAACTCATTAAAAGTGGTGAATTTTTCTAACTCATTAAATCTAAACCATTTAAATCTTATTTTTTTATTTTTATGAAAATGGTTATTTTAATGGGCATAATTTAAAGTAAAATTAATATCATTTTCCCCAACATATTTTAACGTGCGTTTCAAGAGCCATACACTCCCCCAACAGACATTTTATCCTCTCCAACTTTTGTCCTCTTCCAATGCTTTCTGTCTTTGTTGTATGATCCCTCTTAGAATAAATTCATAGTCTCCAATACATACAAGTCATCTAGAACGTATATTTGAACTTAATTGCGATTTCTGTATTGATTATTTCGCATAATCATTTATTTTCTTGCCCCACTCTGTATTTTAATTTTTAAGCATGCAAATAATATATTTTTAATAGTTATATATCAATGACGATAAGTTCTCATGACCCTACCATTTGAATTTCTATCAAGTTTACTCATTCATCACGTGTTGACAAGATTGGCTACTTTACTACAGGATAGACTTGTGAAAAAAAAAGGAGAAAATTACTCAGATTTCAAGAAAATAATGTAACGATTTTGAAGTCTCTCGCGTAGCATACAGTGACAATAAATTCCAATGTAAAAAATTGATAGTGTTTATCTCTATACTGTCAATTTGTTTTACGCAGAGTTGCAATTCCTTTCAAAGATCAAAATGCATTTTGGAAGTAAAAGTTTGTTAACTTATAGACACCAGCATTTGACAATTCCCTTTTTCAAAACACAATAAAAAAGTCATTAATGCACTATGAATCCAGCATTTATTCAAATATAAATGTATTATATCAAAATGCATTGTGGACAAAAGTAATTTTTCTAAATGCATTATGACTAACGGTCATTTTCTCCACAGTTATCCAAACAGACAAATATAGAGTAAACAGCTTTGGTCAGTTTCCCTTAATTTACGTTTTGGTCCCTCTAGTTATAAAGTTGTGTTTTTAGTCACTATAGTTTAATCCGTATGAAATCATTAGTCCATATAGTATCAAAAGGACCTTAATAAAGCTATTTCACCATAATTGACGGAGTCAGTGATATATAGACAAAATTAACTGTGTTAGTTCCTGGTTTCAATCTTTTTAAAACTATGTGGACTAATAGTTTTCAGCACAGTAAACTTGAAAGATCAAAACTATTACTTTTTAAACTTTAGGGATTGAAATCAAAATTATAACAAACTATGGGGAACGAAAGGAAGTTTAACACCTCCACATGAGCAACAACCATATCCAGTTTCAGGCCACTTCAACGAAAATAACAGTGTCAGCTTCATGTCATCAATTTTAAAAAAGTTAATTTTTTATTTAAGTAATTTTAAAACTATAAGGATCAACGGTTCCTAACGGATTAAATCATATGACAAAAAACTCAACTTAAAAAAAAATATAAGGATCAAAACGTAAGAGAAACTTTAAGGATAAGAAGTTATATTCACCCTTAATATATACTTAAAATTAGACATTGCAATCATTCATGGATAAAACCGTCTATTTATTATACATTTTTTTAATAAACTTATATATCATTCTTTTATGTACAATTCTATTCAAAACAGAACCAGAAAAACCGGTCTAACCAACCGGATCGACGACTCTATTAGACCCGAATTTCAAGCTTTAATTTGAAATATTGTCCAGCACCTCTCCTCCTGTCCAGAAGTTAAACTTTGATTAGACCTTCTAAGCTAACCCCATTTATTGTGCAAATTACACAGCGAAGGAAAAGGTGTGGCTGTGATGTCGATGCCCAGCTTAGTACCTATTGCTCTTCTCCTTCTAGCCCACATCCACGTATGCCAGAAACAAACAAAAGAAACGATTCCTTTTTCTCTCAAAGGACAAACATCTTTTGTAGAATTCTTCAATAATAATATTTTACGGTCGCGATGTGCATTTCAATTCCTTCACTGGTCCCTACAATCATTCGCAGGCCTCCACTCCACAAATTTAATTTTGTTAACTCTCAACCACAAAACACCTGCTTCCTTCTATACTATTATTTTCATACCACCCATCCCTATTTCGTACCGTGTTTCTTCTTTATTTTGAAGTGTGCTTCATCTTTGCGTATTTTCTTCATACTCCTTTTCTCCTTCCTAAATCCTAATATCCCACCTTCCCCCTTCTATCCAATGTCCCGCTCCAAAACTGAATTAGATACTAATCAATTGACGTTATTGCTATATTATAAATCACATCCATAGAAAGAATATTAATCAAAATATTTCTCGCTATAACATTATTTGGCGGTCTTCTTTTTACCATTCTCACATAATTTCACACTGTTCAGTTCACCCTCCTTACCGGTGTCTCAAATGGCATTTTCTGCACATGTTCGAATCACCTTAAACGATTCTCCATCATTTTCATCTCAATGGTTACCACACCAATTCGTCCATGAATTCCATAATTACAAATCATATACATTCTTGTATCACCATACATCCATCTCATTATCCTCGTCCAGTGATCCCCACTTTATACTTGTATTGTCCCTTTAAAGCTGAATAATCGCTACCATATAACAATACTTACCTTATATCCGTATGATAAAACTTTACTTTCATATTTCATTAGGCATTTTTCAATCACAAATAGCCCAAATAGCCTGTCTCCATTTATATCATCTAATTTGAATTGAATGATTAAGATCATCATCAATTTCAATATCATTTTCTATAATTGATTTCAAATATCTAAACTCTGTCACTTTCGGAATGATTTGATCCCCCAATAGCACCTTCAAATCATTTCTAACGTGTCTCGATTAAAATTTTAATGCATGTATTATATCTTACTTGTACCAGATGAAATTAGATATCTTTAATTTCATTTTTTATTCAACTTGATTAATATAATTTTAAAAAAAAGTAAATTAAGCATGTGTTAAAAACAAGATGCAGTATTTTACACTGATTTGAGGTTTGGGGATTATACGAGAAGCTTTGTTCGAACGTTGAACTAAAGTACGTTTGAAATATGTGGCAACTAATTAGTGATAAGAGACAAGCTGAAGGCCTGGCAATCGATTTTGATTAGAGGCGTGCATGAAATTTATGTAATAAAGGAGATTATGTAGAAATTTCCTCATCAAACCTAATATTTTGATAACACATAATTGGGTGTTTGGGAAAGCTTCTCAACACCCCAAAATCAAGTTCAACATGTTTTTCATAAAACGAGATAATTTCCTTCATACAAACCTCATAAATGGTAAAAGTACTTCTCCACCGTTTTACCAAACGGACCCGTGTGTCATTACACAAAGATATCGAGGAAAGAGAGTGCGTATCATAGTAATTAACAATTTGGCAAATAACATATGTCTACAAATCAAAGAGTTACAAAGTGTGAGATCTCCCAATACCTGTATAAATCATTTCTAAATTTTAGAAAGTCACATGATTGGATGACGTGTCTTTTTACACATATATATAGTTTCCACAGCAATAAAGTTTGGCTAGGTGAACAGCGGAAGAAACAGTTACCAAGTCGTTTTATTACCAGGATTAAATACTAAAGCAGCATAAGTAATGGTAGCATTTTTACAATGTTATGGAAGCTTGAATATGCATGAATATCTACGTCGATCGGTTGAAACAAAATCAAAACTCACATCGGATTTGTTTGGAATAACGTTTTCAAAAGTCAAACGCACGTTCAATAGTGTTTTTTTGCAAAACGAGATAATCTCCTCCACATATTTACCTCGACTTGCGTAAAAGTACTTCTCTACCGCGTTGTCAAACGACCCATAATAAGGTGAAAAGAAGACCATCTAAAAAACACCATCATCACTTCTAAAAAGTAATTAACTTAGTGTGGTAGATTTAGCATGTGAATTAAAAATAACCTTAGTGGGAAGTTGTGTTTTTCAGTTGCACTTTTTAAAAGATAAAATAACCCTAAGTAACTATTTAAGATGTTTGTCGAGATGAGCTCTTCTGATATATTAGATATAAAGATCATTTTTTAAAATGCATTTTTGACAAAACTATTTTTTAAAATGTGTAAACTTGTGTTTTGAGAATCCAAACTCTCTCTCAAATAGATACATAGGGCTTGTTCGATAATGTGTTTGAAAAAAGTTTAACGTGTATTTAACGATATTTTTTTGTAAAACGAGATAATCTCTTTTATATATTTACATCTTAAATAGTAAAAATATTACTTCACCATGTTCTCAAACCAGCCCATAATCAATTTCAAAAAGAGGGTTTGGCTGGGTGAACTGATGTCAAACCCAAGTTTTGGAATGGGGGAGGCCATAGCATGAGCAGGTGAGTAGTGCGTACAATACAAGTAACAATAATGGCGAAAGCATTTACTATTATTAGCAGGTGACAGTACGTAGACACAATAATGCAGACTGCAGTGTGCGTTCACATCAGCGTGTGACCATCGTACGTATATTTAATAACATATTGCAGAGAGCGTCCACATCAGCACGTGATCGTAATAATAATGCAGCTACATTGCAAAGGACAACATTAATTGTGTCTTTGGTGGGAACGCAAATGAAAGTGTCCATTTTTGTACAACCACTTTCCCCAAAAGGGCATCATGTACTGTTTGCATGCGGGGGGTTTCTTCATCTCCGCACAAAACTTATCCTTCCTTTCTATTTTAAAATATATTCAACACCCTCCTGAAATGTTTTCCATATAAAGTAATTTGGGAGTTCATCTTATTATATACTTTCTTTATTTTTTTAATATAAGAGATAATTAATTTTTTGTTAAAAATTAAATAAGAAAAAATATTACTTAAATATTTGTATTTTTATTTTTTAAAATTAATTTATGTAATTTATAAACGGATATATATTGTTTGCATAAAAAAATAGTTTTAAAGCTCTAACCACATCTAAAAACACTTAAAGAGTAATGGATATACAAAAATTACTATAAGATGTTTTTACATCTAAAAAATAATTTAAATATGCCATGAAATAATTTAAGATGTTTAATTGATGTAAAAAATACTTTTAGCCGTACATCCAATTAACTTTCTCTAAGGATTGAGGAGAAAGATGTTGAGCTTATAAATGCCTTAAGGGTTAACTAGCATTTTTACCACGAAAGTATACACGTTGAAGCACTGAGTATCCGGAAGTTTTCTTGGAACCACATTCACTCCGGAAGTTTATAAAATGCAGCATTTTTTACCTTGAGAAACAAATTTTTAACAGACGTTTGTCTTCATTTGAATAAGACGTGTGTTATTCAAATGAAGGCCTCATCTTCAGCGTAAAACTCATTCAATGAGTTTCAAATTCATTTAAATGAATAGTAAAGATTTTAAGTCTCGTCATAAAATTTTATTCGAATAAGTTGAAGACGAGACACTTCATTCGAATGAGAAAATTATTCATTCAAATGAGTTTATAAGTCAAATATTAAATCAAATTCAAAACATTGTAATTTCTGCGTTTAATCTCCAAATTTACTAAATGACCTATTGTTGGAAAGCACTTTGAATTTACTTTTAAATAAGATAAGTTTGAAATCAATTGAATATCTGGATTAAAAGATATCATCAAAAAATTGAACATGTATCAGGAAAAATGTATTCCTTATAGATGTTCAGTTTTTGGATGATATCTCTCAATACATATATCCAATGATTGTGAAACTTCTTTCATTTAAAAGTATACTCAAAGAGATTTCCAACAATAAGTCATTCATTAAATTTGAAGTGCAAACGGAGGAGAAACATCACTTTAAAATAAATGGACTTTTTAAACCGTATTTTGGATCAACTGTCAAATTGAATTTATGGTCAAGAAAATGCATGCTCATTTTGTCTTGCTCTCCCCAATACGGCCCTCCCCATGGGGGGAGACCACTCACATGCCGGCCCTTTTAACCACGTGGGGATCAATCGATTCGAACCACCTCAATTAGTGGGCTTGTGGGTTGCCACCAGCCTCAACACTCTTCGGCTTGTGAGACCTTCTCAATTAAAGTTACATCAAACTTTGTTTTGGCTCCGATTGTCACCACTTCTAAAGAGTTTGAAATTCCGTTTAAAAATGTAATTAATCTTTACACAATTGTAATTAATCACAAAAAATCTTATGGGACCTATGAGTAAATATGCAAATCCTTAGGACCATTTGTTGGCTAACTGTGGATCTCAGAGTAAATTAAATTTCCCATTAATTCACCCCACCAAATATTACTCCTTTATGTTTGTGAATTATATAGAGGCCATGTGTAAAATCGCCTCCTCCAATCATCCGCAGGCTTTCTCCATCTTATCCACTTGCTCCCAAGACAGTAGCCAATGGTTCACTGCTTCACTGCCACGTATGGTAAAAATCAGAGCTGCCAAGAGAGCCAATAATAATGGTGGTCCGCTCATCCTGGATCACAGACTCACATGCATGGCATCGTACGGTGGGGACCAAGGTGGTGGTGATGCATCAGTATGACTAAGAAAGTGTTTGGGGTAATCCTTTTGGGGCCCAAAAGCACGGTGGGAAGGTGTCCACGGGGAATGCCTGCTGCTGCTATGGTGAAAGCAGCTTCTGACCAGGGGGAAAGGTTCACAGTGAAGCCACGGTTGGTGGGGAATGATTCCTAATGGGGAATGAAACAATGAGGGGGAAGGGGTGAAAAAGTTGGAAAGTAGTTGGAGGGGGTGACGTGGACAAGAACAGGCCACAAGCTGCGCTTTTCAAGGTTTGCTGCAATTACTGTTGGCGACCTCTTGCATGTGATCTACAAAGTGACTTTTATAAAATAAAAATTGAACGCCTTTCTCTGGTTTCATAGCATTTGTTCCTCTTCATCCTCTCTCTGTCTTCTCATACCCATTGCACAAATCCAAAGTTCTAATTCAACTGTAACAATAGAAGATCAGACAAGAAAGTAGTAACAATCACTTTTTACAAAAATGAACGGACTGGATTAATAACATTTTCTTACTAGTGCTGTACAAACATAATTTTGTTAACTTAACCACCACAAAACACCGGCTTACTGATATCCCTGTTCTTACTATTTTCACACCACTCATCCCTCTTTTATTCCGTGTTTCTACAAATATTGGTAAAAGTCGGTTTATCATTGACATTCTTTTTAGGAAAAATTACACTTAGGTTCCAAGTCAATGAAATGATATGTGACAAGTTCTAGTAATTACTTTTCGATACCAAATAATTACAGTAGTTTGCTTCCATTTACATCATCCAACTCGAATTTTATAATTAAACTCAGCATTTATTTCACCATTGTTTTGTATAATTGATCCCAAATCTCTAAACTTTATCATTTGTAGAATGATTTAACCCTCAAAGTCTTACTCAACTCTTTTCTAATTTATCTCTTATTAAAATTGCAATGTATGTAGTCCACCTTACTCCTACTAGACAAAATTAGATATATTTTCGTATTCAACTTTATTAAGCTATTTTTAAAAAAAAAAGGTAAATCGAGACATGTGTTATTGAGAACAAGGTGCAGTGATTGTAATTTACACCAATTTAAGGTTTGGGAAATACGGGCGAAGCTTAGTTCGAACGTTGAGTTAAAGTGCGTTTGAAGTATGTACCAACTAGCTAGTGGGTGAGAGACAAGTTTATGTATGGTGTCACAATCGATTTTGATCAAGATATAGGTATTTGTTGATGATCTAATAATCAATTTCAAAATAAGTGCGTTCGCGTCAGAGTTGTGTGAAAGTGAAGAGGTGGATATGGAATGGGGGAGGCCGTAACGGAGCAGGTGAGTAGTGCGTACAAGTAAATAATAATGGCCAAAGCATTTACTATTATTGGCAAGTCACAGTACGTAGACACAAATAATCAGATTATTACATGTACGTACATTCACATCAGCGTGTGACCATCGTACGTACATGTAATAATAGCGTCCACATCAGCACGTGATCGTTAACTGTGTGGGAACGCGTGTCCATTTTTGTACAACCACTTTTTTCCCCAAACGGGCATCAAGTACTGTTGCAGGCAGGGGTTATTCATCTCCGCACAAAACTTATCCTTACTTTCCATTTTAAAACATATTTAACATCCTCAAATGTTTTCCATATAAAGTATGCTTTCTTTATTCTTTAATATAAGATAAAATTAATTTTTATTAAAAAATTAAATAGGTTTAAAACGTTACTTAAAGGTCATTGTATTTATTCTTTTTTTAAAAAAAATTAATTTATCTTATTTATAAACTGATATATAAAAATATTGTATGTATGGAGAAATAGTTTTAAAACGCGAAATGCATCTAAAAACACTTAAGAGTAATGGATATACTGAACAGCACTATAAGATGCTGTAACACCTAAAATATATCTTAAATATATCATAAAATGTCTTGAGATGTTGAATGAATATAAAAACAATACTTTAAAGCGGTACATCCAACTTTTTCCAAAGATAGAGGAGAAATATGTTGAGCTTATACATGTTTTAATTAGGTCCTGCTTTTATTAGTTGTTGGTCCCATCCTGTTTTATGTTATTACTAGCTCATCAGATTGGACCCTTCTTCATGATTATAGATTAAATGATCGGCAAAGTTGGAAAGTAGTATGCTCCCTTCTATGGAGAATATAAGTTCTTATAGCCTAATCCATAAAATAAAAAAGCTGATTTTGAAGTCATTAATTAGTTGACTGGCTATTTCAAATTAGACTGGTGCATGTGTGTGGTCTTCTAATGTTACTTTAAATGAAATCAATACTTCATTTGGGTGGCCAAAAAACCCTCGTCGTCTTCTTTCTACAGAGAAGGCGATCCCTTTTCACTTTTATTAAATTACATTCAGACTTAAATATCACAAATCCCAAAGCTTATGTATTTATTAATTCTCACTGATGGAGAGTCAAGTACACTCCAATCTCTAAAAAAATATTTATAACTTAGTAGTTTGTATCCTATACTTGTACATGCATGCATGTAAGGTTTATAGTCAGTATGCAAATAGTTATATCATTTATCAGTTATAAATTCCCATACAAAACGCAAAAATACTTTTCGGTTCGTATGTACAAATGCCAATGTATTATTATTATTATTATGAAACCATGTACGTGATAAAAAAAACATGTACCGAAGGCTCTTGCAACTTTATATGTGGAATACAATAAACAGAATGCATCGGGATTTATAGTTCGCGTTTGGGAAATCTTTTCTCCAACGGTGCACGTAAATCAAGATAAAAAGTATTTTGAAATATATAAAAATATCTTAAGATCCGTAAATTACTCTTAATTCCGTAAACTTTTTCCTCCCAACGGATTTTCAAACACACAAATCCCACCTCAGAAGAATAGAGTAAACAGTAGGAATGGACAAGGGTGCTCGTAGGACCCAAATGAAAGAAAATCCACAAATTTCGGTCTTAACTGATCTCCCCCATAACTATTTAATTTATCTATAAGGGCTAACACGATTTCTCAACTTTGTTCTTGGGAATAAGTTACCTTGTTCTCCGTCATCTGCGATAGACAAATGTCTGAAGCATCCCGAATAAGATAGTTTGATGCTCCATAAGACCAGCCCACAAAGTTATGCTATAAATGCCTATTGAGCAGAGCCAATCTGCGGTAAACCAAGAATGAATGTTAGACCAGTATTGTTTCACATAACACAGCTTCATAAGGATGACCTCAATGGCTACACATACTACCGGAAAAATGGCATTTCCATCGCTAAAATGAAGGTAGTTAATATTTTCCGTCGCTAAATGAAAAATAACCATTTAAAGATAGATTTTTCAATCGCTAAATGGCATTTTTCTGACAGTAATATGATGATTTAACTACTTTTATGTGGCCACACTATGAGATTTTTATTATTAATAACTACAGGTTATAGTTGTCAATTTTTTTTCACATTTCCTTAAGGAAAATTGAAAATGCATGAATCTAAAATAGAAGTCAAAGCAGGGCATAAAATTGATTCCTTGATCCAGCTCACAATCAGACCATTGCATTTCATCCAACTATGAATCACACAAATAGCTCCAAAATCTTCAATTTTTGGTTTGGGAATGAAAAATGCCACGCCAAAACACACAGTTATAGAAGAAAAACAACTTAAACAGAATCATCTGTTCCATTAACGAAAATATTACAACAGTGCTTGCTTAAAGACAAGATCCAAAAGGTAAACTGTTAAGTAATCACAATAATTTAGCCGTTATTATGGAGGCCATGTGTAAAATCACCTCCAATCATCAGCAGGCTTTCTCCATCTTATCCATTTGCTCCTAACACGATAGCCAATGGTTCACTACTTCACTGCCACGTATGGTAAAAATCAGAGCTGCCAAGACCCAATAATGGATCCATTTGAGAACATGTTAGAGAGTTGTTTTAATTTTACGTAAGTCAATATAGATATGTGAATGAGATTATCTTGTTTTGCAAAAAAATACTATTGAACGTACGTTTGGAAAGTTCAAACGCTCCCTCAAACATAGACAATAATGGTGGTCCACTGGCATGGTACGGTGGGGGACCAAGGTGGTGATGGTGATGCATGAATATGACTTATTATTCAAATTCGTACACCACTATGTACAAATTATTTAGTCATACGCACATATATATATATATATATGGTAGGTATATGAATATGCTATATCGAATATTGAATGGTGTAAGCTTTTGTGGTCATATTAATAGTTCAAAAATTAAAACATCCCACGTGGTCACCTTTCAACCTCCAGGCCTCCTCCACCGACTCCAATACGTGCGTGCAAGGGCTGGTTTAGCAACCGCTTTTGAAATCTAGATTTGGTTTCAAAACATAAGTTTTACCTCTTTTTTTTCAAAAGCTATTTTGGTTACAAAACCTCAGTTTGAAATTTAGGTTTTCTTTTTCCTACTTTTTCTCTCTTTCTCTTTCTTACTTTCCTCTTTCCTACTCATTTTTTTACCTCGGAATCTGTAAAAGCTAATAACTTCCCAAAATCATTTTTCAAAATCTAGGTTTTACCTCGATATCTGTAAAAGCTATTTTCCAAAATCTATTTTTTAAAACCTAGGTTTTGACTTGAAATCTGTAAATACTATTTTCAACCTTACATCTAAACAAGCTCTAAATCATGAATCTCGCACTTTTTTCCCAAAAAGGAAAAAAGAGAAATACACTGCAGCGACATACATTGCAGAGGACAACATTGATTGTGTGGGAACGCAAATTAAAGTGTCAATGTTTGTACAACCACTTTTTTCCCCAAACGGGCGTCAAGTACTGTTGCAGACGGGAGCTCTTCATCTCCGCACAAAACTTATCCTTACATTCTATTTTAAAATATATTTAACATACTAAAATGTTTTCCATATAAAGTATTTTGGGAGTTCATCCTATTATATAGTTTATTTATTCTTGAATGTAAGAGATAATTAATTTTTTTGGTAAAAAATTAATTAAGCTAAAAGTATTTCTTAAAGGCCATTGTTTTATTTTTTTAAAAAATAATCTGTCTAACTTATAAATTGATATATAGATATATTGTATATATAAAGAAATAGTTTTAAAGCTCGAATCACATCTAAAAACACTTAAGAGTAATGCATATATCGAAAAATACTATAAGATGTTGTTACACCTAAAAAATCATCTTAAATAAAATGTTGAATGGCTCGAACCGCATCTAAAAACACTTAAGAGTAATGGATATACCAAAAAATACTATAAGATGTTGTTACACTAAAAAAATCTTAAATAATATGTTGAATGGATATAAAAATACATTAAAGCGGTACATCCAACTTTTTTCCAAAGATAGAGGAGAAAGATGTTGAGCTTATAAATTTTTGAATTAGGTCCTGCTTTTATTAATTGTTGGTCCCATCCTGTTTCATGTTATTACTAGCTCATCTGATTGCACCCTTCTTCGTGATTATAGATTCAATAATCGGCAAAGCTGGAAAGTTATGCTCCCTTCTATAGAGAATATATATAAGGTACTATAGCCTAATTCGTAAAATCACAAATCACAGAAAAGCTTATTTTGATGTTATTATTTAGTTAGGTGGCTATTTCAAATTAGATTGGTGCATGTGTGTGATCTTATAGTTTTACTTTTTCTTAATACTTTTTATTTAAAAAGATATTGAGTGAAAAATTAATAAAGAAAGCGTATGGGAAGAATAGTGAGAAAGAATGTGTTAAAATTGAAAAAAGGTCCATTAAATGATTTCAAAATTTAAGTTACTTAAAATCTTGCACCCCTTCACAAATTTTAACCTTATATTTTAGAGAGAGAGAGAGAGAGAATCCAAATTGAATTTGTGGTCATGAAAATGCATGCTTATTTTCTCTCTCTCTCTGCCCATTACAGTCCTCCCCGTAGGGAGGAGACCACTCACTTGCTGGCCCTTTTAACCACGTGGGGATCAATCGATCCCAAAATTCTAAATAAAGCAGCTTTCATAATGTCAGGCCCGTGAACTTGTGCCTGCTGTGACAGGACATGAGAACGAGAGAATGGAATCAAACAAGACTCTGGAAACTTTTTATCAATAATAGTAGTACGATATGATGGGTGAGTGAATCCACGCGCGACTGGAGTGGCCCGTGGCTTGCAATTGAATATGATTGGAGCACTGGCTTATATAGTGTGTGTTTGGGAATTTGTTGGGAGGAATATATTTACGGATTCTGAGAAGAATTTATGGATTTTGAGATGTTTTATAGATTTTGATGGTTTGCGTGTACCATTGGGAAGAAGTTCTTTCCAAACATGCACATGTGTGTTCCGGGAATCCGTTGAGAAAAGCGAGTTTATAGATTCTGAGTATAATTTACGAAATCTAAGAAGAATTTCTAAATTTTAATATAATTTTATTTTGACTTGTATGCACCATTGGGAATAAGGAATTCCCAAACAAGCATTATAGTGTGTTAAAATAATCAAAGTCAAAAACCATATAAAATTAGATTGGTGCATGTGTGTGATCTTATAATTTTACTTTTTCTTAATACACCTTTATTTACAAATATAATGAGTGAAAAAATAATAAGCGTATGATAATGAGAATGACTGCGGTAAAATTGAAAAAAAAATTCCATTAAATGATTTCAAAATTTAAGTTACTTAAAATTTCGTCAACCTCCACTACTTTATGGAAAAAGAAATCCAATCGTCAACCTTCACCTGCTCTACTAACTGGTCGAGAGTGAATAATGATACAGAAGTTCACATTAATGTTCTATAATCTGTTAAGAAATCTTTACAATCCACTTAATACAAAAAAACAGAGGTACAAGTGGCTATCTACTCAATCATTAATTTATAATAATGGATAGCCATACGTGTAATTAATTTTTTCTCGCACTAATCTTAATACGATGATCAAACACGAGTATAAAGTAACCGTTTATTAATTGAATTACACGCACTATTCTCATTATAGGTATATACACTCCCATTTAGGACTCAATAAATAAGTAGATAACTAATACGTTGATATTAAAAGATTTAATTATATTAGTTATTTGAGGTAAATACGTGTTATATTTCTTAAACTATAATATTTAATTATGTGCATCATAAGTATAAGTCAGATGAAAATTTCTTTAATTCATGTAATGAATAAAAATATTTTAAAAAAATTATAAATTAAGGAGATAAAATATATTGAAATATTATATTTATTATCAAAATAAATATATTATTTAGCTTCTACATTTAAAACCCCTTCTTCAGCCACAACTAAAGCAGCAGCCATGAAATTATCTAGCTCCTATATTTATTATACCGGCAGACATTGTTGCCACTGTTTTAACTGAATATATCTGAATACTTACATGACTATCAGCATGTGTACAAATATAATTGGAGCTTGCATATGCATGTGGCAACCTGATCTAACTTGTCATGTTTTATTGCCGCCTTAATGAGAGAGCATATGGGTAGTTTTGAAGTCGGATTTAAAAACAGACACTCATTAGTATTTTTAATTTGGGTTTATGTATATTTAACTTCTAAAAGTCAAGTTTCTTGGTTTTATTTTGATTTAGGTATAAAGCATGGGGTTCCCTATTGGCATTGTAGTTGGCAGAAAGAAACATCGTGGTGGCAAGCATTGATCAGACTAAATGTTTTCTTTTGATAAAACAATATTGCAATAGTTTGTAGACTGCATTGAAGGGATTTGTTTTCAGGGCTTCAGGCTATTCATAACTAGGGATGTATGCCTCATGCTATGATTTTTCTTGTTCCAGGTTATATTTTAATAAAACTATACTAAAGCAATTTGCAGGAGATCATCTGTAATTTTGCAAGGCTTTAGGCCTAGCATTCTTGTAGCTTGGTGTATATCTACAATTTGCAACATCTTGTTTCGAAGAGAATTTATCCATACTTGATATGTTTATGTATAACCTATAAAACAATCTCATTTAATATTGTCTTAGATATCCCTGTGGCTTGATGTTGACGTTTTTATGAGATTTAAGTTGCGCAGTCCTGGTATGTTTGGCAATTGATATATTTTTTCATGAATTTGTGAGTGCAGAAATTTCCCTCAGGGAACCATCAGTGGTATGGTAAAAGATGTTTCGCAAGGAATTTCTTGTACTGTTAACTCTATAACTGGCTACCACCAAGAAAAATGTTATATTCCTGCGAATTTTGGCTAAAAATCTACAGGAAATAGGTTTCCTGCGGATTTTAATTTGTAGCTATAAGGTTCGTGAAAATTTACTTTCTTGGATTTGTAAATCTGCAGGTAAAATGCGTAGGAAAATCCGCAAATAATAAATTAGTGGGAAAATCTGCAGGAAATTTGGAAAAAATTTTAAAAATATCTTTTAATTTAGTAACATTTTTCAGGTAAATTTCCTGCAGATTCTAATAGTAGAAGACAATGAGTTTGTTTTTGTGAAGATATGAATATATGATAGTTTACATTGAATGATGTAACCAATAATAAATAACTATATAGTTAAAAGATAACGCTTTGAACAAATGGAAAAAGGATAATTGTTGAAACATATATGTAAGGAAACATCAAATTATTTTCATCATACATTACAAGCTGAACCGATACATTAGATATTGAACTGTGGCTTATAGCAGGTAACATTCCTCATTGTGGACACATCCAAGGCAAAATCTAGAGGAGGGATTGATGGATAAAATAGATGCACATAATCGAGTAAATTTGAGATAAATCACACCATTCTGAAACTTGCCTATTTGTAAACTAACTTGGATATATCAATGAATCGCCATTCATTGACAAAATCTGTGCTTACTTTATAGTCAGAACAGCAGCCTAATCACCTATATATCTTGCCGATCTCCATCAATGTTGATGTTACTGAATTTCCAGCTTTTAGATTTATGTTTAAACCTTCATTTTAGAGCCACTAGTCATGGTTTTTACACGCACATTTCTATTGTTTAATTGACACAATCAAATTACATTACTTAGATATTGACACAAGTGATAAAAAAATCCACTACTGCTAGAAAATACAACAGCAATAGGAAGCTTGAGAGGAGATTAAGAAGGACCATAAACAGAAATAATAGGCTGGAAGAAAAACTTACCTTGTAATATTCATCAGAATTTTAAGCTGTGAAGTGCATCCAAGTAGGATTATCCTGTGCATCTTTGGAAAGATAATCTATGGCTTTTACACTTCAGCTCTGACAAATCAAACTGCAACCAAAAAGCCTTCAATCCCTCATATATCACATGAGTATCAAATACATCTTATATAATATGTCATTATTTATTCAAATCATTAATTACTTAATTTGATGATATTGACCATACCCACATCAAGAAACTATTTTTTTATGTTTATATGCTGCAAGCCAATACTAACCTCAACCCCAGTTCACACCAATCATGCAGCATATCACAAATACTTTCGTAGTTAGCAATGAAATGAATAAGAAAATATTGAAACATACCGAAATCATAAATAGCGGAAAGCAGATCAATGACAGGTATATTTTTTTTCCTTTTCTTTCTTTCTTTTTTTGTTTTTATGGGGGGAGGGGTAATAATATAATCCAACAATCAATAAGTGAACGTAAGAATATAAGGATTAAGCAAATAGCGTTACCGGCATTAGAAAAACGTAAGCCTATTTTATATTTGGAGTCAAGGCCAGTCCATGGAGTCTCCAAGGCCTCTCTAATTTTGTGTGAACTCTTCATTTTAGAAAAATGTATCGTGGTATCATTCTATCATTAGCTTCTTAGCAGCATTAGCCAGTTTATGTTGTTTAAGATAATACACCGTTTGGAAACTTCATATAAGTACTTATAAACACATTCAACAGTGTTTTTCCGTTAAATGAGACAATCTCCTCCACATATTTGCATCGGCTTGTGTAAAAGTACTTATAAGTACTTCTCCACCGCGTTGCCAAATGGATTTATGACAACCAGAATTTCAGTCAATATAATGTGCCTAACTATTGACAAGTGAGAATAATGCAGCAAGGTGATTACATCAGTGAATTTCATGGGTTTGATTTGCACCCACAAAAGCCCGTACACATGCAAAAACAATTGAGTAGCAGAAGGAAAATATGAAGTGAGCAAGATGTAAGTCCATGAAAAATTGAAACAGTAAGAACCTGGATGATAGTAGTCTTGGTAAGCCACATTTGAAGGTTGAAAACTCAACTTTTGCATGAGCAATCTTAGTAGAACTACACCTTAACCTCTCAAGTGCAATGCAAACAGCACTGATTCACCATCCCTTTTCTCTACATCATTTGAAAACATGACTTACAAGCCAAACCAATTCATGATTCTGGATTGTAATCACCAAAACGAGAGAAGTGGATTATTCGTTTTTCACCCAAACACTGAAATTAACAACTTAACAAAAAATAGAGCACCACAATATCATCCATCCAGAATTCCAAAAGAAATATAATAACAGAGCAATTACGAGTCCCACTTTTTCCTTTCTCTAATGCATTCCTATTCAACTAAAAGATGTAACAAAATCTTATGAGAGTTACAGCTTATTTCCCAAAAAAAAAAGAAAGAAAGAAACCAGACCGATGTATATTAGCAGGCAAAGAAGATGACCAACTCCCAATCTTCTACAAAGCATGAGAACAAAAAATACAGGAAGGAAAAATTATTTAAGGGAGAGAGAAAGATGTTTGTGAACAAATATTTGAATGGAAGAAGAGGGCATAGCTAGGTGGTGAGTACATGACGGGGCAACAAGGGGTTTTACACGGCGCTCACGGTTTCACCATGAAAGGATGATGGAGATGAAGTTGGGGGAGAAGAGGCAAAACAGTTCAGTGAGATCTTGGAGGATTGGGTGGTTCTTGAAGGGCCAAATAATCCTGGAGACTTCGTGCCCTTATTGAGGTGGTTTGATTACGATAACTTGCAGAAGAGGCTTAAGGTTTTGGGCAAGAAACTGGATATCTTCATGCAAGAACTCATTGATGAGCATCGAGATTCAAAGGAGATCAGAAATACTGGATATCCCCTTTTGAATCTTCAGAAATAAGAACCTGAGTACTACACGGATGAACTCATTAGGCTCTTAATTTTCGCAAGTGAAATCTTTTTTGAAATACACATAAAGGAGTAGTGGGCCCCTCTCACGTCCAGCTTTTAAAAAGTGGATGTGAGAGAGGTCATTAGATCACTCTCCTGTAGTAGTGCCATGTTATCAATTGTATGAAACTATAGGCTAGTAGTCTTGTTAACTTGAACTGAAACTCTACTGTCTTGATACTGGCTGCATCAGCTTTTAATCCTAAACTTGGTTTAGCCATTGCTTAGAATATCTAGCTTGGATTTCAATTTCATTTACTTAAGAGGTTATTGATATTATATATCTCTCCCTTTCTTCTTCTCAAATGTGAACTGCATACTTGACTTATATTGCGTGTCCAATAAATTGTTACCTGTCAATCATGAACACGGGATCCATTACGAGGTGGTAGAGACGAACTATTCGAACACTTAGTTTCCATCACATATTCTGGCGATAAAGAAGCTCTTGGAGAGGATGGAATGGTACCGCCGAGAAGGCGGTTTTGTCCTGAGTTGTTATTGAAGTTGGCCAACAAGATTAGTCCCTTCTAAGCATGACCTGGTAATTATCCGGATTCCTTTCATGTATTATTGATCTGCAGGCCCATCTGAAATTTACGCCATTCACTCAAAACTTGGCTCGATCGAGGATAATGGAGAGATGGAGACTTCATTTGATGTGTCCCAGTTGAGTAAATCTCTAGAGAATTGGAGTGACGAGAAAATGTGATCGTGAATGCGTAGTACATGCAGGGAAGGATCGACCTCAATAGTATAGAGCTTTTATAATTTTTTCGGTTGTTTTCTACACATCTTCTTTATTCGGCTAAAATATTAGTTCCTATACTTTTATAAGAACCTAGACCTAGGTTTAACAATATTAATTTTGCTTTTGTGGCATTAAAACGATTCAGCTTATGTGTGGACTACTGGTGAGGCAATGAGCTAGAGTGGCATTAAAACGATTCAGCTTATGTGTGGACTACTGGTGAGGCAATGAGCTAGAAAGTGAAATTATAATTGATATTTTTTAAATGTTATATTATAATAAAAGGGAATAAAAGCAAAAAAACTATAAAAACCGGGAGAGGGTTTACCCTGTATGTAATTCCATGCCATATCTTTGGAGAGATGAACTAACTAGACACAATAATTTTTCATACATTGATAAAAGTATAAAAGATAAATTCATGTTTTTTTTCAATATAGTACAGAAATTATAAATAAAGACAGAAGTAGAGGAAGATTTACCCGCTAGGAGATAATATGGAATAAGATAACAAACGGGAGAGATACATTCAAGAAAGAACATGGAATGATCTTGCAAAGATCACTTAATAAATTAAACAGATTCAAAAATAATGAAATGGAACAAGCGTGTAGACAATACACTTAAACACAATCGCACCAAATACTTAAAATGATGAACTTCTTATTATTAGCACTGAACTCCCACAGATCCATGGCCAGAGAGCAGATACCATTTGCCCTTAATTCAGCCATCATCCTCCGAAACCTTTGTTGATGATGCCTGGATTACGTATTTTACACATGGCGTCTAAAGGAACAAGCTTTGGCATGACGAGACCAGATCCTTCTCCCGTCTCAACCAGTTCTTCACTCACTCTTTTCCAATCGAAGCATTGAATCAACAAACCCAAACCCAATCCCACCGTTTTGTTCCCCAAAG
>JANTPZ010153150.1:12259-29656 GCA_025593235.1 Vachellia pachyceras | reverse complement strand
GAGAACAACAAGACTTCATCAAATAAGCAAAATGAACTCCATTTTACTTTGTCAATCACAAAGCAACTCAATACACAATAATCCAAGTTTGGCTCAACCGAGACCAAGTATTTACACACAAATTACAAAGTCCAACTCGGAATCCTAGTAATCTATAGTGTAAACACAGATTGAAAGTAAATACTCCCCTTTCGGCACTTTGAACTCCGGCTCACTTCATCTTCAAGAGGATGGAGATGTTCAGCTCCTCAAGGGTGATGAGAATGAGCTTTGAATGGATGATGAGTGCATGATAGATGGATGGATGATGAAGAAATGGGGTGAAATGATGTTAGTGTGTGAATATGGGGAATGGAGAATGAGGTTTCTCTCCTCCTTTGCTCTCTCAATGCTCTCTGCAGCCTCCTCCTCTTCCTTTTTCGAAAATACCCTAATTCAGCATAATAAACCGTCCTGGGTCAAATCCATCAAGCGGGGTCGGGTTATTTTCCTTCTGAGGTAAAAATTTAGGTACTGCACGATATTCACCACGGTTAACTTCAGGTTTTGCCGCGGAGAACATCACCCGAGAGTTCTTGTATGGCTACTTGAACTTTGGCTACGACGAAAATACAATTGCACCGCGGCGAACTTCTCCAGAGCTGCTTACCTTGCCCTTTTGTAAGGAGTTCCTGAAATGAAATAGCAAATATGGGTAGTATCATTTGCTCATGATGCAATTTAGGCACAATAAATCATTATTCATGGCATATGTACCCAAAATCACACTAATCCAATTCAATAACTCCTAATCTCAACTTAAGCACAAAAAAGGGTCATGTGTGGGCTAAAATTGACTCTAAGACTATGAAAATTCAAGTAGAAAACTAATACAAATAAAGCTCAATCACGCCGCGAATATCACGCAGTACCAGATTTTTACCCCAGATGGAAAATAACCCGACCCAACTTTAGGGATCTAAGCCAGAATGGTTTATTTATTCCATTTGGGGCAATTTTCGTGGGAGAGAGGAAGGGAGGCTGCAGAGAGAAGAGAAAGAGAGGCAGACACACACATTCCTCCATCTTTCACACACATACAAACCCTACTCCATCTTCACCACCATCTATCAATCTATCATGCCTCAATCATCCAAACGTAGCCCGATTCCACGATCCACGAGGAGTTGAGCATCACCATCCTCTTGAAGATGAAGTGAGCCAGAGTTTGAAGTGCCGAAAGGGGAGTATTTACTTTCAATCTGTATTTACATTATAGATTACTTGGATTCCGAGTTGGAATTTGTAATTTGTGTGTAAATGCTTAGTCTCGGTTGAGCCAAACTTGGATTATTGTGTATTGAGTTGTTTTGTGATTGACAAAGTAGAATGGAGTTCATTTTGCTTATTCAATGAAATCTTGTTATTCTCTTCTATCATCCTAGTTGTGCTTGGTTTTAGAGTTAACAATATATGGAGTTGATTTTGTCACTTTGCGATTTCCGTACACACACCAAGTGTTCTTAAAGGATTTCATGAAATGGAGTTCATTTCATGATATTTCTGACCTGGCAAGTTGTTGGGGTTTTTATTTACGAAACTTAGTGTGAAAGTCTATGCTTTTCCCTAATCCTTTGTGAACTATGATGGCACAATTCCTTTTCAAGAGGAATCCATATCACATACACTTTTCATACTCAAGTCTGTTTCAATCTCTCTTTCATCCAGAAAATACCAAAAACAAGTTTTCCTTTGCAATTAGTTTAGGTGCACAGCATAAAAGATTTGGAAACCGATTGCATTCTCATTACAAGCATAATCACAAGCTAAGGATTATTGGTACGCAATAGTAGCTTCCGGAGAGAACGACCCTGGGGTTGTTGTTGTACAATCCTTGGAAATCACAATTAATATTCTTGATCCATTTTCAAGGGTAACCAACGACCTTAGTTTACAATTTGTGGCTTAATCGGACCAAGAATTTTGCATCGTTGCCGGGGAAGCTAAGTGCCATTAGTTGTTGGATTGTTTTTTTGTTTGTTAGTTTTGCATCTTTGTTCATAGTGCAGGATTAGCTTGTTTATATCTTAGCATTGCATATAGGATACACTAGTTTCTGCTACATTGTCCATAGTATCCGCAATTTCACCGCGACGCACGTGAACTGTAACAGAGAAATTCTTCCCGGGTGTTGTGCGCCGCGGCAAAAAATTTCATTTTCACGAGAGATTCCTCTCAAGAGTAGTGCACCGCGACAAAAATTCATTTTCGCCGTGGCCAACAAGCTGAACTTTCACTTGTCTACCCTCTTGGGTACTGTTCGCCACGACGCAAATCCATTTTCGCCGCGGCCAAATTTCGATTTTCACACTTCATTGATTTCAATTTCAACACATACCTACATTACTATCATACATCTCTTTCATACATACTTGTTCACTCGCATACACACCTTTTTCATTCATTTTTGAGTTGTTTGCTTTGAGTAGTTTCGATTTTACTCTTGCCTTGAACTTTTTTCTTGTATGCCCAAAAATAATCAACTTGAACCTTACGATCTTGAAATTGAGAGAACATTGAGGGAGAGACGTAAGGCCAACAAAAGAAAAGAGAAAAGCAAGGTAATTAAGGAATTAGGCATAGAAGTAGGAGAATCTAGCCTAGGAAAAGTAGATAGTTTAGGAGAGTCTTTAGAGAACATCATGGCTGAAAATATACCAAACCCAGAAAACAAAAATATAAATGAAAATCAACAGGGGAATGGTAATAAAAGGAATGGCAAAGAAGAAAGAATAGGGGATAATAATGGAAATAATATGAGAAGAACTATAAGAGAAGCCACGACCTCTGATGTTAATTATGATCTATTTACTACTGCTTGCCCAAATTATGATGTGAATTTTGAGATTAAGGGTTTATTAATTAATTCTCTTCCTAAATTTCATGGCTTGCCAGGAGAGGATCCATACATCCATTTGCAGTCATTGTCGATGATTTGCCAGAGCATGAAACCTATTGGACCCTCGCTTAACCAAGTACTGTGGAAGGTTTTCTACCTATCGCTGGAAGGGAAGGCAAGAGAATGGTTCATGAGTCTTCCGAGGCATGTGGCGAATGCCTATCAAAGTTGGGTTAATTTGAGGAAAGCATTTTTGGAAAAGTACTTCCCAACATTAAGAACTTCATCAATGAGAAAGGAAATCTACTCCGCACGCCAAGAGTATGATGAATTGTTGTACGATTATTGGAATAGATTTCAAGACCTTCTTTCAAGATGCCCTCACCATCAAATACCGGATGAGCAATTGGCTCAATATTTTTATGATGGGTTGAAGAGCCAAGAGAAAGGAATGTTAGATGCGGCTGCTGGAGGTTCATTAATTGATTTAACCGCCGAAGAAGCTTGGGAGCTTATCAAGAAGATAGCTTTGAACCATCAACAATATAGTGTGAGAGACATTAGGGCTGCCCATGAAATTGGAAATGCAAGTGCTCATAACAGAAGAATGGACACCCTAGAATAAAAGGTAGATTCTTTGGAAAGTAAAGTCACATCCCAATTGTCTCTTATCACTGCTGAGTTGAAGAACTTGAATGCTAATAAATCACCGCCATCCATGGATTTAGTTGCTCTAAGTTGTGAAACTTGTGGGTCAGTTATGCATATTTCAAGTGTGTGCCCAAGCTGATTCAAAGAAGTTTATGCAATGTATCAAGGGAGACCAAACCAGAAATGGGATCCCTATTCAAACACATACAATTAGGTTTGGAAATCCAATCTAAAGTTGAGTTGGAGGGGTGAAGAACTCAATGCCCAGAGATTCAAAGGAGTGTAGGAGCTGGACCTTCTAACTCCAACATTCAAAATACACAACAAGCCTTGAGTGCGCCACCAAAGGAGGATACTAATCAACTACTTCAAAACATGTTGGTGTTACTCAAGGAAGAGAAGGCTTCCACTGCCAACCAATTCAACTCCCTTGCTTCACTTATTCAGAAGGACTCTTCGAAGAATGACGTGAGATACGCTTCTTTGGAGAAGAGGATGGAGCAATGGGAAACTAAAGTCAAAAACTTGAACTCCTTCGTCACTCAACTTTCCAACAATTTGAGTGAACAACAAGCAAGGAGTCGTGGCTCCATACCCTCTAATACCGTCATCAACCCTAAGGGATTAAATGCAATTAATTTAAGTGGAAAGCAAGTGAGGTTTGATGATGAAGAAGAATATGAGAAAAGAGAAGAAGCCAGTGAATTTGAAGAGGCTCCACAAGTTGCTAAAAAAGAAAAGGAGAGAAGTGAGAGCACAAAAGAAGAGCTGTTTCTTAAAAGAGAGAGTGCCTCACCTCAACAAAAAGAAGAAGAAAGAAGAGTCCTGGAGGAAGGAGCAACAAGCAAGAACAAAGAAAGAAACAAGAATGGCTCTAACTCGTCGAAAGGTAAAGAGGTAAACATTCACGAACTCCCTTTTCTGAATTCATACTTGATGAATAAAAAGCTTGCTAAAAAGAATAGTGAAAAGGAAGTTTATGATTTGTTTAGCAAAGTAGAGGTGAATATACCATTGCTTGACTTAGTTAAAAAGGTCCCTAAGTATACTAAATACCTCAAGGACTTGTGCACAAATAAAATGAAATTTAAACCTAATGAAAGAGTCCAAGTAAGCTCTAATGTTTCAGCCTTATTTAAACCACAACTTCCTGTGAAATGTCAAGACCTAGGATCGTTTACCATCCCTTGCACTATAGGAAAGATTACCATGGGGGGAGCGATATTAGATCTAGGGGCTGCGATTAATGTGATGTCAAAGTTGGTTTATCAAGCTCTAGGGGTCAAGAACTTGAAGCCTACATCCGTAGTACTCCAACTCGTGGATAGATCGATTAGGTATCCAGACGGAATAGTTGAGGATATTCTTGTGAAGGTGAAAGACTTGGTTGTCCCTGCTGACTTTTATGTGCTAGACATGTCTAGAGAATCCGTTAACGAGTCCACCTTAATTCTAGGTAGACCCTTCTTGAGGACTGCTAATACTATTATTAGCATGAAAGGAGGAAGCATATCAATGGAAGTAGGGGAAAGTAAGATCAACTTTAATATATACGAGGCTATGAAACATCCATATGAGGACTGCTCCTTGTTGAGTGTTAATGCTCTTGACACTGTGATTAATAACGCATGCACTGAATTTGAAATAGAAAATGAACTGCCATGTTCACATCTTTATTCATGTGCATCATTTAGTGAAAAAGATTTGAAAATTCCTCTCAAACCCCCTGATCCCCCATTTTGCTCCTGTGAAACTATTGAAAAATGCACTCATGTTGCATCGGTTGATAGCACACTTTCATTGCCATACACACAATTTGTGAGACCAACCGATGAGTGCATAAATACCTTTCCCTATATAAACAGTGATGACACCTTCGGGAGAGGTATTTCAATTGATTTTACAGAGCCATCAAGAAGAGTGTCAACTGAACCGGCTGTACCAATGCATGTGCTGCATGGAAAATCAAAAGAAGAGCATGGGAAAGCCGATGAAACCTATAAGCCGCCATGACTCTTAGGTTGTTCCTTTTCTTCCTTTAGTCATTTGCTTTTGAGCTTTCAATGATTATGTTGTGGATATGAATGATTCAAGTGTGGGGCAAGAACATTACCAGTAGTGGTAGCTTAGTTTTTTTTATATATAGTGTAGGAATGTTTTGAATTCAATAAACTCCCTTGAATTTGTGATTAGCTTGTTTTCAAGAAGTTTGTTGTTGAAAAGAGTTTTGCTTGCAGAGTTAGATTGTGCATATTGATTGGTTGAAGTTTTAGGCTTGAATGATGGCTTTTGTCTTGTGTTTTGTGTTTCCATCTCTGTGTTTATGATTCTCTGTGATATTTCGCCACAACTAAATTCCATTTTTGTCGTGGCCAATTCTGTTGAGTGTCTTGTGTGTCCTCTCGGAAGTGTTCGCCACGACGAAATTTGTTTTTTGCCGCGGCCAACATCGAGACCTTTCGTATTTTCTCCACGACCAAACATTGGTTCGCCACGGCGAAAATTGTGTCTTTTCGTCTCCCACCAGTTTTCTTTTAAGTTTGGTTTTCTTTCCATTTTCATCCTTCACTTTCGTTTTCGTCGTCTCTGTTGTGCTTTCTCTACCATTGCCGTTCCTCCGCCATTTACCACCGCGACTCTCACGTTTCTCCACACCATTTTAGTCCTTTCGATTAGAGTAAGTATTTCCATCCTTTTTCTTTTGTTTAATTTCATTTTTCATTTTGTTTTTCGTTCATCGCGTGTCGCTGCAATTGCCCATTCTGCAATTTTCACCGCGACTAAAAAGGTGATTCACTGTGTGATTCACCATGACTAAATTACATTTTTGCCGCGACGAACCATACTTTTCGCCGCGGCCAACGACATCTGCAGTTGTTTTTTTCGTCTGTGTTAACTCTGTGTTTTGTTGTTTTTCCTTTTTAATTTGATGAGTCTAGCTAGTAGCCATGCCTAGGACTAAACTCCCGAACGTAGTAGACACCCTAGCCCTGATCCTGTGCCATCCCAAACCTTTGAGGAAGTTTTAGCACTCACTATTAAGCATCCTTTGGTAAAGGAATGCTCTTTTCCTTCTACTCCTGCCGACCACCCTTTTGTCCACAGGTTGACTGAGTCTGGCCTCACCAGCCTTATCCGCGAGCGTACCCAGGGGAACCTCACTTTCGTCCACCACTTTTATGCTATATGCCGTCACCAGTCCGCTCTTTTCATTGAATACCGAGGGACTACACTTCAGCATGCCATTAATCGCCATACCATAGGAATTCACTTCGGTTTATCCACTCCTGAGCGTGATCATTACGTTCAGTTTATGAGCGATTTCCCTAAGGATGCGATTGGTGAGACTCTATGTCTACCTGGGAAAGGTTGGCATACTACACAGAGGTCTGAGATGTATATTCGTCAATCTGAGTGTCGCCCTGAAACGAAACCCTTCATCCACCTTGTTTGTAGTAACACTTACCTACCAGCCACTTGGCGAACCTAACGAAGAAGCAGGCTCTCTGCATTTATATGTTGATGCAGGGAATCAGTTTTGATGTGTTCACCCTCATTTACTCTAGCCTTCGTGAGGCCGTCCTCACTTCCAAAACCACGAAGGCCATCATTTTCCCTCATCTCATTTCTGACATGTTCACTGAGCTAGAGATCCCATAGTACCCTGAGGATCATCCGTTTACCCCTGCCCCTGTTTTCATTTATGAGAGGATCCGTCAAGTTCTAGCACCCTAGCCTGAACCTTTCAATATAGATGATCTACTAGCTGAGGAGCAGGAGGCTCCAATACCGCAGGAACTAGCCGTTCATCCAGTGTCACCGGCCCCCGTCACACTTAAGAACCTGGCTGCTGATTTCCAGTAGTTCAGAGGCTCGGTGCTTCACCAGTTTGAGAGGGAGCGAAGGTATCGTAGGAGGATGGATGCATTGATTACGCAGAGCTTGCATTTTGAGCTGCCTCCAGAGGAGGATGACATTAGCGGTGTAGGACCTTCAGGAGCTGGACCATCTGGAGAGGGCAGAGCAGCGGAGGGGACTGAGGAGGAGGAGGTTGCTGCTGAGGTAGATTCGGAGGGAGATTTAGCGATGCAGGGGGATGATTAGCTTATTTGCATGTTTTTACTCTTTATTTGAACTTTGATACAGTTGTGGTTTGAAACTGGATTTTGTTGTGAACCTTGTTGCTTCAGCTGTATATGTACATATGAATGATTTTCCTATGCTGTTTTTTGAATTTCGTTGCATGAGTGCATGATGTTCGATATTGCTTGCGAATACCGCGCGTCTTGATTGTTAAACCTTTCCTTCCAATCATTGAGGACAATGTTTGATTTGAGTGTGGGGGGAGATTTAGGATTTAGAGTGTTTCCAAGCAGCATCTTGATTTTTAACATGCAACTGAAATTTTTGAAGGATAATGTTGGGCTATTTTTGTCTTAAAACTTGGAAAATTTTCAAGTTTCTTTTAATTTTTTCTAAAAATATTGAATTTCCAGAGGAATTGAACTGCAATTTTGCTCTCTGACCATTTTCGCCACGACCAAATGTGTTGTTCGCGACGGCGAAAGTCTTTAAATAAAGCAGTTTAGCCTCTCGGGTGAGTTTCGCCGTGACCATCTTGTGGTTGCGCTGTGGCGAAATATCACTTGCACACAGAACCACCTCTCGGGTGTAATTCGCCTAGACCTCAGTGCATATAAAATATCACTTCGTGGTTAGCCACGGCGAAACCTCAGTGCATATAAAAAAAATATATAAAATATTTTATTAATTAGGATTTGGATTTTTTTTAAAATAAAAAGTTCCTCTCACCTTTAATGCCTTTAACATTCCTGAGCAATGCTATCATCCACCTTAAACCTTAAAGCCCTCTTGATTCACATTGTATGGATCTTGTGGTAGAGAGGTAGAATAATTACAAGCCTATGGTAGAGATTTGAATAAGCAGACCATGAGCGAAAATTGTCCTTGTATAGTAAGCTGAGAGAGAAACACTTCTACCTTTTGAGAGGAGGTTTCTTTTATTCGGTCTCTTAAATTGAATTCCCTTAGAGTTCGATTTACAATTGTCTCTACCATTATCATTGCTAATTCCTTGATGAATGTTTTTACCAAGTTCTGTAGTCATGGACCCATGAGTATATTTCCTAGGTGTATTGATTGTTTTTAAGTTTTTGAAGAAGCTTTATCCAGGAGTACAAAGGTTTAAGTGTGGGGGAATTTGATTGAGCTTTATTTGTATTATTTTTTCTACTTGAAATTCCAGAGTCTTAGAGTCAATTTTAGCCCATAAATGACCCTTTTTGTGCTTAAGTCGAGATTAGGAGTTGTTGATTTGGATTAGTGTGATTTTGGGTGCATATGCCATGAATAATGATTTATTGTGCTTAAATTCCATCATGAGCAAATGATACTGCCAATATTTGCTATTTCATTTCAGGAACTCTGTAAAAAAGGGCAAGAGAAGCAGCTCTGGAGTATATCACCGCGGCGCAATCTAAAGTTCGCTGCCGCCAAAGTTCAATTAGCAGGCACAAGAGTTACTATGAATGGAATATGAAAGACCAAGAGTTTATGGACATCAACATATATAATGTTTATAACACTCCCTTGGATGTTTTATAAATTACTAAAATTTCCAAACTATTTTTACCTCTCTTGAATTCAGACATCTGAGGCATATGGATGTAATAAATAATTATAATTAATTAATTATTTATTAAATATCCAAATATTAAATAACTTTTAAAATTCCTGTAAAAGTTATTTTTGTCATTCTACTCTGAATTGGGTCTCAATTACTTATTAGTGAATTTTTCTCTATCTTTCGGGACTCTGTAAAATTTTCTGATATTTTGGTCAAACTTTGACCAAAATGCCCTTTAACTTTTCCATAATTACCTAAAGGCCCTTGAATTTCATAAATGACAATTTAGTCCCTTGAATTTCCAAATACCAGTTTAGTCCCATCTTTAAATGACACTTAGGTCCTTGAATTTCAAGTTGACATCTTCATCCCTTACCTTTTTTTAAAAAATAACCATGTTACCCATGCTTTTGCTACTCTTAGCAGAATGACATTTTTACTCTTTCCTTTCCTTTCCTTTCTTTTTCATCATTTGGACCGTTAATTAAGCTTTACCTACTTGTTTAGCATTTGTATCCATTTATCAAAAAAATTATTGTTTTGTGGGGTCAAATTATAATAACCATGACAAGGTGTAATGTTAGAATGATCCTTTTCTTTTTTGTTTTTTATTTCCTTTAGCCATCTGGTATCCAGCATTTTTTCTGGACCTTATTACCATGTGTTTGAACAACAGTTGGGATTAGAACACACGCGCATGGGAAGAAACTATTTCAAATTTTTTCTAATCCCTCATATGGATCTGTCAAAGGCATTTAGATAGGGTGGTTAAGACAGTACCTTTTCACAATTCTCAGACTCACGGCTTCCTTAATCCTTTCTTGGTTCTTGGAATCCGATCTCCAGGAGCCAACCTTCTTTGATCACCTCCCTCTACCGGTACCCACATAAACAGATCCCAACAACAATAGTGTTTAGCACCTTGAATTTATGTCTTCCTCTCTCTAGGGTTTCTTGTGGATCACCTCTCTTCTCAAATTCGTCCACTCATACAAGTCCCCAAATGGTTCATAACTCTTCTCTATTTATAGAACTCATGTGGGGTGTACTGAATATTCAAGATTAATCTTGACATTCGAATTTGAAAATATATTTAAGATTAATCTTTATTAATCTTGATATACAAATTTTGCAATTCAAATTATGAAATTTGAATTCTAAAATTTGAATTTGGATTAATCTGATTTGATAAAATCATATCTATTAAATTAATCCAAACAATGAGCTAATAGATTTAATTTATCTTTATAAATTAAATCCAAAAATAAATGTTAGTTATTTAATTTATCAAATAAATTAAACATTAAAACTAACATATTAATATTAACAATATTATCTATATAATATTATTATTCAAATATATATATTTGAAAAACCCTAGAATATCAAAGCTCGTGTTGAGTTGTTCTTGTGTGCGATCCTGTAGGCCCATATGAAGTTGGCAGTGGGCTAAACTCAGTATTAACCCACAAGTCGCAAGCGGTTTCTAGCAAGACATTATGACTACCTAAATCACATGAGGATCGTTAACACGATACAACCTGTCATGTAATCATGTCACGTCCCTTGTGTTGGGTTGTTCTTGCATGCGATCCTGTAGGCCCATATGAAGTTGACAGCGGGCTAAACTCAGTATTAACCCACAAGTCGCAAGCGGTTTCTAGCAAGACATTATGACTACCTAAATCATATGAGGATCGTTAACATGATACAACCTGTCATGTAATCATGTCACGTCCCTTTTATCACAAGATATCTCGGTTAAGGATAAGGCATGAATAATGTTATCCTACTATTCCTGACCATTACTTTCTCGATCCCTGAGTAGTATGATCTCATAAATGAAAACACCTTTCGCTACAATATGGCCACACATTTCTTAGACTGACTCATTGAGGGGATCAGTAATATCTCTCTACTAACGTGAGGGCCGAATTCATCTTGATCATTCACATTCCTCCGTATGGAAACCCCTAAACTTGATTATAGCCTTTATCATCATCCGGCCAAAGGTGACTTTTGACTAAATCAAAACTCATCGATTCTCATGTAGGAATCTATGATAATCTCATGTCAAAGGGAGTTGTGATGTTACACATAAGATAAGCTTGTGACATAATCCATACAACTTGATCATAGCAGTTCGGTCCAGCACCTTGTACTCTTACAAGTACCTAAGACTTTGATTCGTATCTCCATACCATATAAAAGTAATACTGGTCTTATTTTATCTTTGCTCCTACATAGATAACCGACCAGGGACATTTAGAACAATCTTCGTAATTTGCCTATGAATGTAATTATCATAACAAACATGCAGAAGCTATGATAATTAAATGGAATAAGCAATGTCTAATATACAATGATTGGCCTATATGGCACAATTTCCAATACAACAACTGTGATCCAGATCAAGCATTTGTAGGACCCTTCAGGTGGCCAGCAAGCTCTCTAAACAAGGTTTAATGCTATTGCATTCAGGGCTCGAACCCGAGATCCCGTGTATATTGGTTGTAATATACAGGTTTTTGATAACTAGATGTAAATGCTAAACAAGTGGATACAGAGGAAGGGACCAAATGTCATTTTTGAGAAATTAAGAGAATTGTGACATTTTGAAAGTAGGGACCAAAGTGTAAATTGAAAATATTTGGGACCAAATAGTCATTTTAGAAATTCAAGAGTATTTTGGTAAATTGAGAAAAATCAAAAGATATTTTGGTTGAAGTTTGACTAAAAGATCAGAAAATTTCACATGACACCAAAAGATAGAAAAAATTTCACTGGTTAGTAATTGAAGCTTGGTTTAGGTCAGAATGACAAAAATAACCTTTACAGGAATTTTAAAAGTTATTTAAAATTTGGATGTTTAATAAATAATTATTTAAAATATTTAGAGGCCTCATATATCTTATTTCAAACAAGAGAAAAATAGCTTGGACATTCTAGTAATCGATAAAGTTATTTCCATGAGAAAGTCATAAGTAGTTTCCTAAATCAGAAAGAAAAGGGCCCGAAAAAGCCCTCAATTAGGGGTTTCTTCAAAAATTAATTAAAGACAATTTTAAAAGTAGAATGATGAAAGAAAAATCATGGGAGTATCATATAAATCTAAAGAGCGTTTAATGACCCTAAATCAGTCAACTGATCAAAGGTTTATCAAAAAGTATTTCCGAGGTCATAAAGTAACGTTATGAAACTTAAAAGTTTTTGTAAAGAAAGTTGTGGAGCCATGAACTTGCCACTTGTAATGAATATATTTTTAGAGGAAAAAAGAGACAAAATATCATAGACAAGTGGTAGAAAATATCTATATAAAGGTACTTTATCAATCAAGTGGGACCCACAAGTAATTTTTAAAATAAGTTTCTTCATAAGTTTCTGCCATAACAAGAATAAGAGAGGGGGAAGTAGTGTGAGATAAGGCAGCCAAGAAGAGAAAGAAAATCACTATAAATTCAAGGTAAGTTTATGTTTCGATGTAAAATCTTCCTTATTCTTGAGTTCTAGGCCAGCTCTTCAAATATATGGTTTTATTTTCGTGTTTTATGGTGAAAAATTTCCATTGGAAAGTTATGTTTAGAGAGAGAAAAGTGAGAAAGAGAGGGATTTAGAATAAACAAATAATACAAAACACTGCGTGCATGATTTGCAGTTGTTTGATAGTTGTTTCGTGTTGTTGTGATGTGTATTTGAATTTTTGGAATCTTGAAACCCTAGAGGAGGTGCTGCACAAAATTTCTTTTGTATGGAGAGGAATGATTCTATGTTAAATAATGTATCGAAAGAGGTTTATGATCAAGATATGTGAGTATGTGACAAGAAAGTTTGAAAAATCACAAAACCCATACCAATGCATTGTTTTAGTCATACCTGTTTTGAAAGGAAGGAGTGTGATTTTGATACTTCCAATGAGTTTAGAAGGCAAAATTGTGTAGGTTATAAATAAGAAAATAACTTTGTAAGCATTAAAATCAATTTTGTCAAAGTTAAGGTTTTAGGACCCTTAGGGTTCAGAGGAATTTTGGGAGGTTTTTAATGTGTTTTATTGCATGGTAATGGCTTATTTTAATACCAAGTGCATTATGATATACGTAGGAATTTAAGTGGTTGGAAAAGGTAATTCTCCAAAGAACAAGTGGGAAGTCAGGAAAGTTAAGGACCAAGTTAAAGAATTAAGGTATCAAAGTTACTAACTTTATATTAATATTATCTTTGATTATTTTTATTATTTGTACATGTTGCATGCTAAATATGTGCTATTTTAACATGTTATGCGGAGCTTATAACATGCCATAGTTATGTGTGAAGTGTTTTATAAATGAAGGGATAAAATGTTCATGCATGTTTAGCTATATAATGAATGATGATAATGTATATTAATGTTTGTATTAGTGATTTTGCTATGATGTGGAGCTTATAACATGCTATGATGTGTTAAAGATTGATGATCATGCATATTAATGATCCTTTTCTATCATGGTTGAAATTGCAAACTCGTGTTATGTTCCTTTTTAATCATGTTAGTATTTGTTATGAGACGAAATTCTTTTATACGGTGGCTACATAAATAAATGATAAGGTGTAAAAGTATGAATGATCCATTTCTCAATCTCACTCAATTGAGGAGCCAACAGATATCTCTCTCATAATGAGAAGGAAAAATTCCATGTTAACCACTCACTTTTCTCCACATGAATCCTTATATGCTCAATCATAACCTTTGATCACTTGGTTAAAAGTGACTTTTTATCATGTCAATACACAGCATTTTTCTTGTAAGGATAAATGGCAATCTCATGTTTAAGGGCTCATTGACATATCTATAATGAAATAAGCTTATAACCAAGTCCATGTAGCGATCTCATGATGGGTGTCACAGCTTTCTTATCTAGCTTTATTACACATTAGAGAACTTAACTAAATAACTTGAAACCACTGCATAAACTAGAATTAGTCATCCAAGTGAAATTCAAAACACTTGATAACTTAAAAATTTTGGCGAACTTTAAAAATTCATAACTAATTATAGAAAAATAGAAATCAAGTGGTTCAAATCTCTAAATAAATCTTGACCAATTCATTTATCAATCAATATAGTTTATTACGTGAACACTATAATACCTTACTTTATCTCATTAGCTTCATTAAAGACTATTATTGAACCATTTTAGAGATTTACACAAATTGAACGGACCAAAGAATTGAAGTTTCAAAACTTTTCTCGAGTTACTATTCATTAATTCAAAATTCCATATTTCTATCCCAACTTTGAAATTTTATAACTAATTCTAGAAAAATTGAAATTGAATGGTTCTAATTTCTACATGAAGCTTATAACATTCCCTACATGGAAAAAATACCCATCTATCCAAAAACTTGCCCAATCAATACAGTTTTTTGCGTGAAGCAGCATGTTCATTGTTGGGATTAGAACGTACATGTAGCAGAATTTAAAATTTTCTAATCCTCGTATGGATCTGTCAAATGAGTTTAAACCGAGGAGATAGAGCAATACCTTTTGCATTTGGAATTCGAAGTGTCCCTTGCGTTTGGATCTCTTCAAGTTCCACGACCTTTTGCGTTCTTGGTTTCAATAATAAGGAGTCGACGTTTCTAATCATCTCCCTCTACCGGTATCCACGCGAACAATTCCCAACAATTCCAGCGTGCTAGTGCTTCTCACGTCTCACTCTCTCTAGGGTTTCTGTAGCTCACAATCAGATTCAAATTGCATTGTCTCTCCTGCTCATGAGTCCTAATATTAATAGAACTCTTGGAGAGCCTCATAATCCAAGATTAATATTTTATTAATCTTTAAAATTTGAAAATAAAGATCTCAAAAGATATTCAAAATTAATCTTTATTAATCTTGAAATTCGAATTTCAAAAAAAATATTCAAGATTAATCTTTATTAACCTTGAAATTTGAATTTCAAAAGGATATTCAAGATTAATCTTTATGAATCTTGGAAATCAAAATTCAAAAGGTATTCAAGATTAATCTTCATTAATCGTGAAATTCAAAATTTGAAATTTAAAACATGAAATTCGAGTCTTGCAATTCTAATTTAGATTAATCTGATTTGATCAAATCATATCCATATAATTAATACAAATAATGAGCCAATGAATTTAATTTATCTTTATAAATTAAATTCTGAATATCAATGTTAGTTATTTAATTTATAAAATAAATTAAATATTGAAACTAACATATAATATACTTGTCATTTCGAATTTATATATATATATCCATATATAAAATTTGAATAAACCTTAGAATTAAAGTTTATGTTGGAATGTTGTTATGTGCGACCCTGTAGGCCTATATGAAGTTGGCAGTTGGCTAATCTCAGCTAATGCCCACAAGTCGCAAGTGGCCTCTAGCAAAACATTGCAACTACCCAAATCACATGAGGATCGTTAACATGACACGACCTTTCATGCAATCACATCACTTACCTTTTTTCACATGATATCTCGGTCAAGGATGAGTCATGGATGACGTCATCCTCCTATTCCTGACCATTACTTTCTCAATCCTTGAGTAGTCTGATCTCAGAAACAAAAACTCATTTTCATTACAGTATGTCCATACATTTATCAGACTGACTCATCGAGGGGCCCAGTAATATCTCTCAACTAATGTGAGGGACAAATCCCACTTGATCACTCACATTCCTTCACATGAAAGGCCCCTAAGCTCAATTATAGCCTTTATCATCATCCGATCAAAAAGTGACTTTCGACAAAGTCAAAACTTAGCGACTTTCATGTAGAAATTAATGATGATCTCAAGTTAAGGGGCATTATGGTGTGATCACATATAAGATAAGCTAATGACTTAATCAATATAGCTTTCTCATAGCGGGTCGGTCCAGCACCTTGTACTCTTACAAGTGCTTATAACTTTGACTCGTATCTCCATACCTTATCAAAGTTATACTGGTCTTACTTTATCTATACTCTTGCATAGACAACCTACCAGGGACATTTAAGACAATATTAATAATTCATCTATGGATGCAATTATCATAATAAACATGAAAAAAAATATGATAATTAAATGGAGAAAATACATTAAGATAAAATAACGTCTGAGGTGCAATGATTGGCCCCTATGGCATAATTTCCAACATGGAGGTCTAAGTCATACATTAAGTCCAAAACATTATATACATGCTCATCAACTAGAGGTTTAAGTCATACATTTAATCCAAAACACTTAAACATGTACATAAAACAATACAACATAACTTGGCATTCAAAATGTCACATAAGGCTTCATCTATTCTTCACTCACCTTACCCTTGCCCTTGCTTGAACTTTGACCTAGACATGGTTAGTTTGGAAAATTGAGATTTCAAAGAAATCCCAATAGCAAAAGCACTAACATAAACACCAATATGTATGATAATTATTCAATACTTAATAACACACTCATGGACATATGGTGAAACAATCTCATCCATAGAACTTATAATAAAATCCATCTAAATCAATTAAGAAAAAACTAAATTTAATAATCCACCAATCTCAACCCAGAGATGGCTTAATGACATTCAAACATCAACTGTATTATCCAAAATAGAACCTCCCATGTAGAAAATAATCGATATCAAAATACCCTTACCGGGGTGGCATATGCCCACTTCATAAACTAACATCAGCCAATTAGCAGTGATACAACAACATCCAAAATGAGTAAAATGATATGAAGAGTATGTAAAGCCTAAACATATGGCAATATAAACATCTTCCACATAAGTGTCTTAAAAAGAGGAGGCCCTACAAAAGGCTGACACAATACTATGCCTCCGGCTCTTTTTCTTCCTGTCTACCAGTTCTAGGGCCCTCTCCTGAAAATGTTGAAACCACGGAATGAGACATAAAGTTCCAATAACCATGATATAGCCATGTTAGTATTAGTTTTCTGTTGGAATTTTCAGAGTTTTAGAATCAAATTTAGTCCATACATGACCCTTTTATGCTTAAATTGATATTAGGAGTTGTTGACTTGGATTAGTGAAATTTTGGGGTCATATGCCATGAATAATGATTTATTATGCCTAAATTGCATCATGAGCAAATGATACTGCCCATATTTGCTATTTCATTTCAGGAATTCCACAAATGTAGAAGAAAAGCAGCTCTGGGAAATTTCGCCGCGACCAAATTCAATATTCGTCGCGACCAAAGTTCCAGCATCAGCAAAGAC
>JANTPZ010153145.1:4167-16132 GCA_025593235.1 Vachellia pachyceras | reverse complement strand
TAATATTCTTTATTTTTTAAATTAAAACATAACACTATTATTTTACTCATGAATTTATTTTCATTTTTCATTTTATTAGTAAATAATAAAATTTAATTTAGAACATAAAAAAAATTTTATATCACAAAACTATTTTCACTTATTTCATTTTTGTTTCTACTCCTTTATTATTTTATATACCAAACAATTAAGAATTAAGGGGCAAATTTGCCTTGAAAATATATGTTGAGTTGCATTAGGTGTCTGTACATTTTTTTAAGAGGGACAGAGTTCTGGGAGTGAGTAATATGTGCTTTTTGGAGTGAAAGAGAATGTCAATGGAAAAAATTCCTACATGTATACAAATGTGGCATCAAATTTTGTGCTTTTTTGGCAACACCCTGATTAATTATCTTTTTTTCCACGTTTTGTTTGAGCAATTTCATTTCCCTTGTTTCATATTTCCATAACTTTATGTTTTTGCCTTTTTAAATTTGAATGTTGTTTACAATGGATTAGGGTTTAATAAATGGATCGTAGTTGGATGAATGCGTTAAGAACTACTGATGAATATGAGATTGGTGTGAAAGAGTTTATTGAATTTGCTAAAAGAATATGCATATTAAAAATGTAACTGTAAGTTGAAAATGTTAAAAAAATATGCATATTATGTCTGTGATTGATCTGGTGTAAAAATGTAACTGTAAGTTGAATCAGGTGGGGATAATAAAAAAGAAAAGAATTTTTTTAAAAAAAAAAACCTACGGCACCCTTTCTTACAAAATAGGGCACCGTAAGTCTGATCTACGGCGCCCTTTACCCCATAAAAGGGCGCCGTAGGTCTCACCTACGGCGCCTCTCCTAAAATAGGGCGCTGTATGCCATTCCTTTCTACGCCCCTCACATTTACGCCCCCCTGAAAAAGGGCGCCTATTTGGTTACAAATAGAGCATAAAAAGTACCTTTTGTAGTAGTGGATGCTGCCCCTTGATAGTTCCATACAAAAATGGAATGATTCATTTGATAAAGGTCAGGCTAGAGATCTCTCTCAGAAATTTCTGAGGCTGTATCATCTTCAAAGCCCAATTCAGTGTCTTCTGTAAATTGCATATCGTTATCAGACTCGAGAGCGTGTCCAAGTGCGTCTGCCAGCTCTTTGGACAATTTCTTAGAGGGAACACCAAGGGGGTCCTTGGATCTGGTTTTAGACACCTTGAATTTGGTATTGGTGTTGACATTAAGCCCAGATCTTAGTTTGGGCCGGTTTGGTGGTTTCGGCGGGAAACGTGGCTTCCCCTTCCCTGCACGTGTAGCAGAATTGGGCTGTGTTGAGTTGGGCCCAATCTCATGGGTTGAGGGCATGACTCTCGATAAGGCAACATCAGAGTGTCCTGGCCCCAAAGAAGTGGATTGCCGTGACTCTTGATAAGCAGAAGAAGCAAAAAAGTCAAAGGTAGTAGCAGTTTTCTTATCTGGTTTTGCCTTTTAAGGACAGTAAATTGACATAGAGGCCACAAAAGACCTTTGTAGTAGTAACTCTGTGAATTGTGTGGATGGGAGCAAGAGTTAGGAAAGCCCATTGGACTCTCCATATTTTCTCAAGGGTTGAAGGTTATTTTTGCACTAGAAGTTTTTGTAAAGTATCATTGGGCATCCATAAGTTTTTTTGGATGCAATATCGCTCTAAAATTTTTAAATATCCTCAATGTTATCCGGAAGTATAAAAATGTAACAACTTCGCCCCATCATTAGTTGACCGTTAGTTTTGATGGTTAGTTTATCAAATCGAGTTGAGATTAAAACTAAGGGTGGGTGAAATTGAACATTTTTAAAACTTCCAGAACGACATTACACCCAAAAAAAACTTCTAGATATCAAATGATATTTTGTAAAAACTTTTAAAGTAAAAGTGACCCTTAACTCTTTTCTTAATACAGCCCAAATTGAAGAAGATATATATTCATCTTTTGATTTAAAGGAAGAGGTTGATCATTTACATTGTAGTCGAGTCAAGTCTTGAATTGGCATAGAAAGATATGTATGTTCATACGGTTTATCTTCAAGGATATCTATGTATAGAAAGAAAAGGATATATTTTTAAAGTTTTATGATGAGATGATATTTCTGATTTACAGTACTTTGACAGCATTAAACACACAATCCTTCATGTATTAAATGAAAAAATTAATTGATGAATCTGTTGATTTGAATATAAGGCTTTTATCTTCTTGGCCTCTTTAATTTATATTTTTTTCCCTCAAAATCCTTGATGATTAAAAATTAGGTTTTCATTGATGACAATGAAACAAAGTAAATTATATAATCTAACATACAACAACAATAACAAAGTTTTATCTCACATGGGGTCAGCTACATTGAACACACAATGCAATTGTGCTCTATCGTAAAGTATATCCTTCGATATAGATAGTTAACAAAAAAGATTTTTTCTATAAACTCATTAAGAGTTAGCTTCATTCTTCCTTTAACACTTTTCAGAAGATTCCACAACGCTTGATCCATCCCCTTACTAATACCCCTAATAATAGCATTATCTGAATACATCCAAATTACCTCAAACAATTTTCTACTATTTTTTTTCAATAAATGCTACTTCATTTTATATATCAATTTGATCATTACAAATAATATATTAAATATTTTCTAATATTTGCTAAGAAAATTGGAATGAGTACACTCTAAATCCCATAACCTATATTCAAGATAGGGAGAAAGGGAGTAATTTGTGTGCGTAGACTGGAGGGGGGGATTGACACCAAGGATATCTGAACTGAAGAAAAGGTTATGGATGTTGGACAATGTCGCTGGCCGAGGAGAGTCAGATGTTCCCAAAATTTTGACAAATATTAAAACCAGAACAATTTTGCCATCCCAGAAAATTTAAAAACAATGAAGATAGGACGACCCTCTTTAAATCCACTTCAAATTTTATATTCTTATTTCATGCATCGCATACTTGTCGCACTCCAGCACATACACACCATCCAAAAGGCTAAGTTTCTATTGCCCAAATTGCTGAAATCTCTCTCTCTCTCTTCTCTCTCTGCAACTTTGTTTGGTGATGATGAGGATGAGGGGAGTTTTTTTTTCGTTGGGAGGAGGTTGGCATTTGGGCAGAGTTTTATTGCGAAGGGAGCCACACGAGCGATACGTTGGATTAGTGAAATGCTGCGATCCGTGGATGAGGACGGTACGCTACTAGAAGGAAATGCACAGAAACTGGATCCCACTTGACCACGGCCTTTTGCAGTATAATTCCTCTCGTCCCTCTAGTTCCCCTTCAATCTTTTCTTCTTGCTGGTCTTAATCTGGAGATTATATATATATAGGGATCATGAAGACGATGATGCAGGAGGAGCATAATAATAATAATAATAAGATGAAAGTGAAGAAAGGTGGCAAGCTGTTGAGGTTGGTTTGGAGGGGGAAGGCCATGACGGCGATCACAGCGCCGACGGCTGTGGTAGTCGCAGAGTCGTTATCCCCATCTCTTATCTCTACCACCCTCTCTTCCGTCGGCTTCTCGATAAAGCATTCAAAGTCTACGGTTACCACTCCGACGGCCCTCTCAAGCTTCCCTGCTCCGTCGACGACTTCCTCCACCTTTGCTGGCGAATCGAGAAAGAACCCAGCCACCACCACTATAACCACCGCGACTTTCCTCATGCTCTGTTCTTTCACTGTTGATCTCATAAATGTATGCATAACCACCACCACCGAGAGATTTGAGAATTGTATTTTTGTTTTTTTTGCTGTAGTTGTAAGTAGGAGGATGAGTGGAGTGAAACGACAAGTGCCTGCAGGGATAGTGATTGGTGTTTTTTTATTTTCTGTGGTGCAGACCACACAACTCAGATCGGCAGAGAGAAGGGGGAAGAGGAAGAAGGAAATATCTGGTTTAGGCACAAGAAGGAAGAGGCATCGCAGAGAGGAGAAAGATGAAGAGAGTGACGACGGCTATGGTGGAGAGGATGGTATTGCCAGTGTCGGAGAAGGAGCTGTGGTTCATGGAAGAGGACGAAGGTCATGGTGGTGGAGGAAAGAGAAGTCAAACATATTTGGGTATTTTAACATAGACAGTGCAATGCAGCAAGAGGCTGAGGCAGTGATGAGTTGGAACAATTAAAAGTGACACGTGTGATAGTTTGTCAAACAAAAAGAACAAATTTTACATTTTTACTGTTGGTGTGTCATTACTACATTGTTAAACTTTCAGATAACATTGAGCCATAAAAACTTCCAAAGCAAAATTATTCTTCCGGCAAAATTTCCTCAAAAAATGTAATTTAAACCTTAACGAAATTGGGAAGCGATAAATATTTTAGTGTTTAATATCATTCATTAATTGCGAGTTCAGAAATCATCGAACGGCTCTGACTTTTCATTTTTGTAACGAAATGTGTTGCAAATTTTGATATGGTCATGTGATGTGAGCCATATAGGAAACAGAAGTTTCGTCCTATCTTATCGATATTTTATGAACAGAACAAAGATGTGACTTGTGAGAGATGTATAATAATACTAAATACATAGAAGATCGAAACAAAGGACACTCGTGTTGGCCGGGAGGAGAAACGTGGCGCACATGAACACAATCGACGACGCCGGCCTCCTCCATCTCACGTTCTCCTTTCCATTCTCTTTCTTCGCCTTAATTCATATCGTTTAATAAAATGCCAGATAATACTGTTTTAAATTTATAAAGTTTTGATTTTTTTCCGTACGTGGCAGCATGAAGATGATCATATTGACACCTGTGCTTTCTCTGAAGTTGTTGATTTACGCTGCCCCCAATCTGCATTCAAGCCCCGTTATCGTTATCCCTTTTCTCTCTTTCACTCTCATCAGCTTATTAACAGTCCTCTGCGTCTCTGTCTCTCTTCATTTTGTTATCAGCGTAAGTTTTGGTTAAGCCATTTGCTTCGATTGAATTGTGTGTGCGCTTCTGTGTTTCGCACTGTAAGCTCTCGGAATTCAAAACAATGAATAGATTAATCTTCGATTTTTCTTTTGTCGTTTGAAATTGAGGGGCTTTTGCATATGGGTTTCATTGGATTTGCTTCTAGTTTTAACCCATTTCCCCCTCTTGCGCTGTGACTATCTTGGCATTGTTCATCTCAGCTCAGCAAGTAATTGTACCAGTCACTCATTGACTTTGCGCGTGTGGGTCTTCAAGCTTCATTTGCAGCTTGTACTCATTTTGAATCTTCATTTTTTCCCTGTCTTATTCCTTTCTTTTGGAGTCCCACAATTCTAATGACACTTGATATCATGTTAAATCTTTTGCAATTTATTGCATGTCTTAGGTTTATCATTCTATCAAAAAGACTTGAACATCTAAATCAACTAGATACACCATCACTTCAATGTCCAACTAATAGATATGGGGCTGGGACTCTTAATATATTCTAATGCTAGATATATTTTTTTAGGATACTACTTTTAGTACGGTATTCTTTTTCATATAGATTAACTACTGATGATATTGCAGGATGTTGAGATGAAGTGATGTCACATTAAGAAACCACTGAACATGCAACAGTGGAGGAGGAATTAGCAGTGACTCGTGTAATTGATAATGGCATTGATTCCTGAGCTTTTGTCTAACATAATACACTTTGTGGCCAGGCCTTTTACTTTAATCAGGCTGTCATGTGTGTTTATGATCAGAACTGCATTTATTTTCATTTACGCTTGGACAGAGTTGGTGAAGGCCACTTTTTGGTTCCATTTGAACTTAATATGGAGAATTATAACATGGACCATTGGTATCGTATCCATACCTGCACGAGTCGTCAATGCCTTACAAAGAGAGAGGCTGGTTAGTCATGTTTCTATTCATGATCTGTTCTTGTCTTGACCTTCCTTTGAAACCTTTCAAATCATTGATCCTTCTGCATAATGAGCAGGCTATTTAAAGGGAATTTTGTTTTATGGGAAGGGGATAATTTTTTTTTAAAACAAAATAGAGGTAAAACCCAAAATCTCATGTGTTCTATGACAGCAGCAGCAACATACCTTATTCCAGTAGTTGAGTCTAGCTATATGATTGTACGGTGCCATTATGCTCTATTAACATTCAAAACTCAGTCATATAATGGCTGCGTTTGGAAACATGTTGGGGAGCCCGTTTTGGCTCCCCAAACCCATTCTCACGCAAGCCGAGACAAAATTCCTCTCACATAAAGTACCTCGGAATCTGTGTCCGTTTTCCCAACGGGTTTCCAAACGATGGCTATATGATTGAGCGGCTCAATAACTCAAGTTCATTGAGTGTCTTCCTTACCCCTTTTCAAATGACTCCTACTACTTGATCTATCATTCTCATGGGAAAATGGTTTGTGCTGCTTGATTTATCTTTCTCACATGCATATATATTCAATAGCCTTCTTTCTACATGTTTGAACTTTAAACCATTTCAAATAATTTTTTTTTACTATTGCTGTTCTTAGAGAATATTTTAGTGAGCAGGCTTGTCCCTTGCTTTTGTAATCCTTTTATCACAAAAGGAAAAGGAACTAGTCATGCTGGAACTGGAACTTCATGCATATTATTTTTCCCTTGGGGGTAAACATATTGTTGTTTAGAATCTGAGGCTGATTATGTTTGTTGGACAGCTAGAACAACAACTACAAGAACTGCAGAATGAGCTGGAGAATCTAGTGGGGGATCAGAAGGTTCTTCAAGAACATCTCAAGATAGCCATTAGAGAACGCAAAGAACGGAAAATGACAGAGGCATTATTATCAGAGCTTGAAGAGGAGCATAATATGGCTATTGCAAAAATTGAACAATTAGAGGCTAAGGTAAAATGTGCCTTATTCCTTTGTATGCCTTGTTCAATAGCTAAATTCGTTCTATGACTGACGACCTTTTGATGATGTTTCATCAGAACAAAGATTTAACTTGCTTTATTTATTGAAATCCTACGAACATTACTACTTAAGAAAAGATTTATGCTTTGCTTCATCATTAATGGGCATTATGATTTGTAAATGATGAAGTTCCACATCAAATAGCCACTAGTAATTTTGCAGTACTTAAATGGTGGCTTCACATTTGCTGGAAAACTTGCTACTTTGTTCATTATCTACTTATTCCTATAACTTGGCTTCCCTTTACTATCATTGATTTTCTATTTTCAGCTTGGTTAGACGATTGAGATATAAGCTTCTGTTGATGTTTCCATAGACTACAATCATTTCCCCATCTAATGCTCTCGCATCTTTGTTTCATTTACAGTTGAAGGACCTGAAAGATGAAAACTTTAGGCTCAAGGAAATACAGGGCAAGGGATACTGGAATTGTAAAAATCAAGATGACACCGACAATGGCATAAACATCGGTGGCAGTTCTCATTCTATCCTGTCAGGGAACTCCAATTATAATGGGAGTGGAATTGCATTCCAAAGCCTAATCATGCAAAAGGATATTTGGGAAGATGATCAGAGCAAGAACAGAACAGAACTTCTCAAAATCTTGAAAACCGGATCAAAATCTGGAACTGCTTTGCCTGTTAGACGAGAAGCTATGGCGAAAGTGGAAAGGAGCGAAGAAGTACTCGGTTATCATCGTGATGCTGCACTTTCCCAGTCACTTTTCAGTGCTTTTTTGTCCCTGGTAGTTGGAATGATTGTGTGGGAAGCTGAAGACCCATGCATGCCTCTATTGGTAGCTCTTTTCACAGTGGTTGGCATGTCCTTGAAGAGTGTGGTTCAGTTTTTCTTCACCATCAAGAACAAGCCTGCATCTGATGCAGTTGCTCTATTAAGCTTCAATTGGTTCATTCTTGGTACTCTAACCTACCCGACACTACCGAGGGTTGCCCGTTTGTTGTCTCCAACACTGTTAAGTCTTATAGACCAAACAACGAGCAAGACTGGTCTCCTGTATTCCTAGCTGGTTGAAATGTTCTATTACTCACAGGATACTTGGAGCTATGAATCTCTTCATGGTGTAAGCTTCTTATTTGTTTGTAAACCACAGTGATATCAGTTGTAACTTAGTAGTATGTTTTTTTATCCCCCCTCAGATTTCAGAATCCAAACAACTAGATAGAGATTGTAAAAATCAGCTTTCCCCCTTCTAGAAGTTCAATAAGAGTCTGCACAATTGTATGAATTTGGTTTTATTTGATCATGTTTCCACTGGGAAATTGCTCTGTGATATCAAGGTTGTTAGTGATTTGCTTTCAGAATTGTTTTTCAGCCAAGAATAAAGCATATTGAATAGAAGGATTTACAATGGGCTTACTTGACTATATGTTTCCAATTCGTGGTTTTGGGGTTCCATGCAGAATACTAAATTGAGTGCTTCTAGTAAGAGGAGAGATTGGGTCTAGCTGGTGGGATTCAAATTAGAGTTAAACCCACACTTCGGATATCAACCTAGTTTAAACTTTTCTTAACGCACACTGGTTTGATATCAACCTAGTGTCTTGTTGACAAAACCACACCAATCCATTATAAAATCTATAGATAATTACAAGGGAAATTATTGTTAGGTATTAAAAGAAAGAATGTAATCACCAAGGAATCTCAATAACACATCATTTCATACCGTTGGTTTGTAATAAATTGTAGCTTATTTAAAATGGGTTTAGCTGTAAAATATCCATATGAATCAACCCATTTTATATCAATCCCTAACATTCATTGTTTTGCTGAGGAGTTGTCCGAAAGGGTTTACAGACTAACTTAAAAGTAACACGGTGGCTTACAAGGAAGAAGATACATAGAGAAGAAAGCAAAGTTTGCATCTTCTGTTAATCAATGGTGGGCCTAGAAAGTTCACAAAAAATAAAAGTAAAGAAAAGAATGTGGAGAAGGTTCTAGCCTAACAAGCATATAATATAAAGTATTTGCAAATACTAGTAAGAGTACATTATTGCAGGCCATATTGCCAGTCCTGTCACTTTCTTTCCTAATATTGAATTTGAGAGTAGATAGTGCTTCTGGGAAAAATACCCACAATGATTTGTTTACTTTGATTTCAGAGTGATTTGTGATGATAATGACCCATATTTCATAATTTATTTTTTGTGCTAGCTTTTCCTCAAGCATATCCTATATATCCTGCAATTTGACGAATCTGCTGGTTTTTAAGACAAGTTCTTGAGGGGGAAAAAGAAAGTGAGAAAAAGGGAAATTCAGGAATTGGTATGACCAATACAATGACTCTGATTAATAATAATGCCATCAGAACAAGTCCTAAAGTTGAAAAGTGCAGCCTAGTTATTCACAAGCTACTCCACTTTTAGCATATATTATTCTCGAGGCATTCTGGAGTTTTATGGCTAAGAATTGTGTGTTTGATGTTTAATTTAATGGTATTATCGGATTTTTCTTTTAGTGAGGTAGACATTTTAAGTTTGTCTCTCCATTAAACTAGTTTAACTCAATTTGATGGAGCTCACATAAACCTTATATGCTTTCAATTTTTTTCACCAATTAGCCAATGCTATATTTTTCTTGATATTCTAATATCCTTCCTGCTCTCTTCTTTCTTTCTTAGCTTGGGCTTATACTTATTGAGTTTCAAAGATCTCAAGTCCACAATCTTCATTATTCTTTTCCATTTTTCCTTTCAGGTCCTGTTTGCATTAATGATGAAAAATCACGTTCACTAAGTCGAGACAAAACAATAAATACAAACTTTGTAGATTGTAAATCATATGAAAAATGTAGCTTTTACAAGTAATACAAACAGGCATGCAATCTTCATGATTCCTTTTTTTATGTCTGAGATCGAGATCGAACGACTCTTGATCCCATATGAGATTTGATAGGGTCGGTCTGAAGGTGTTACTAAATAATTCAATGATTAAGATTATATGTTATGTTTTACCATGCTGGTGAGGAAGGAGATTAGACTGAGACAGGTCACAGTGATACACATTGGAAGGAGCTGCCATGAAAGTGACTCGGAACAGTTTAATTATTTTGTGAGAAGAAAGCAGAAATGAATTAGTTGGGAGATTGTGATGGACCATTGTTGCTGCATGCTTGCTGACTTTAAAACCCCCTACTGCTACTATTATGATTATGATCATCATCATCATCATCATTGTTATTATTGATGTGATTGATTTCTCAAACTCTATAGTTTCTTTTGCTTCCGCGTTGAGGAGAGTAGCAAGAAAAGCTTGTAATCATCATCATCCTTCTTGTGTGTGTGTGTGTTCTCATAATCTAATTGCACTTTTTTGTGTTCTCATTCAGCCACTCTTGCTTAACAAGGAACACTACCAAATGTCCAAATCTAGGAGCTTTGTTATTGGCAACTTTTAAGCATGTTTTGGTTATTCTGTTGGTGAATGAGAACATGATGGTATCTCACTTATGCATCACATGACTGTGTCTTGTAAGGAATTTGTTGCTTGTAAGATGTATGTATGAATAATTACATAAAGATTTAGGTGGTGTTTATTTCTATTTTTTAAAAAACTGTTTTTGTTATTTAAAAAAGAGGGAAAACAAAAAACTTGTTTGGGGTATTGGTTTGAATAACTTGTTTTTAAAAACAAAAAAAAACAGAAAATTGTTTTTAAAAACTAAAAAACAAATTTTAGCTTTTTTGTCTCTGCATTTCTTAATTCTTGTTTATGAAAATCAGGGATCCTTTTATTCTCTATTTGATGGCTCAATTTCTATTCAAGAACTTAAATCATCATTCAAATTTTATTCTCCAATCTGGATGTGTTTATTTCTAAATATATTTTTTTTAAAACACTCATTCAAACAGGTTTTTTTTATTTTTTTCTTTTTAAAAATCGTTCTGAAAAGCAGATTTGAAAACAAGAAAAAGAAACAAATAAGCCCTTAATATTTAATTTGATTGTAAGAAAGTTTTAAAATTTTGATTTGGTGCGTTACAGTTAGGGGTGAGCAAAAAAGACCGTCCCGCCCGCGACCCGGTACTATTTAGCCCGTTTAAACCCGCCTAATTGGAACCCGTAACGGGCGGGTCCAATACGGGCGGGTAGCACATTTGATGGGGCGGGGCACGGGTTCACCCACGGGGTACCCCGTGCCCGCCCGTTTAACCCGTTATTTAAAAAAAAAACTTCACAACATGCCAAGAGCCCAAGCCCAATTGCAATCTCCCAGTCCAGTGTCCACTCTCCTCACTCCTTAGACTCGATGATCCAGAGCCCACCCATCCCCATGTCCAGGCTCCAAATAACAGACTGCCCTTCGTCATCTCCATCGAGTCGGCTAATCACCAGTTCACCACAAGCAACAATGCTGGCTTGCTGCGTCCAGTCTCCCTACTCCTCTCCAGACCCTTCGCTTTCTCTCGTCCTACTCTCCAACGCCATCATTGGAGTAGGTGGAGGCAGAGGATCTGTTGCACATCGACGCCACAAAGGTGAACGAGATCTGGCTGGAACGCGAAGATGAAGACGAACGAGATATGGCTGGAAGGCGAAGACGAAGACGAACGAGATCTGAGAAATGGGTCACTGAAACGGTTAACCCCATGAAAATCGAGTGGCTTCTCCAGCAGGCCGAGCTTGCTGTTATCGCTGGCACCGGCACAATCCCAGCTAACTTCACTTCGCTTGGGAGCCACCCCGACCATCCCGTATCAGTTAAGATCCTCTTACTCTAATCCTAACTTCTCCGTCCAGGCTTGAATATTGGGGGTGAGAATTGGATGGACGTGGGTGGGATTATTGAATCTAAAATGTTGTTTCCTTGCTGGCTTGCTGCTGTAATTTTCAATCTGAAATGTTGTAATGTTGGATGGACATGGGTGAGAATTGCTGCAATGTTGCTGCAGCTTGTGAACCATCCAGGGAGGGGGTGCTGGTGCGGGTAACCCGTTACCCGCACCAACCCGCCCATTTTGACCCGTACCCGTTTCTACGGGTCAAAACGGGTTCAACCACGGGTACAGGGTGCCCCGTACCCCTGTACCCCTTCACGGGCGGGGCGCGGGGCACCCCCCGGGGCAGCCCCCC
>JANTPZ010153140.1:737-11213 GCA_025593235.1 Vachellia pachyceras | reverse complement strand
CAAAAAAGATAATTCTTTAGCAAACTTAAGTAATTCAATATGCATTTCATCATATTCCTAACGTAATTCATCATAGCTAGGTTCAACAATTACCTCTTCTGTGTCAGATTCTTCTTCCTGAGCCACAAGACAAAGGTTAGCTTCTTCCTCTGGTTCACTCTCTTCTTCATCTGAGCTGTCACCATAGATGCTTGAGACATAGGCCTTCTTCTTCTTGATGAATTTTGGCTTCTTCTTTTCTTTCTCTTTGTTTTAAGTTGCATCTTTTCTTTCTCTTTGTTTTAAGTTGCTAGTTATGGGCAATCAGCTTTTACATGGCCATGCCTATTGCATTCATAACATATGATTCTACTTGATGTTCCTTTTTGTGGCCTTCGGAAGTTTTGATCCTTTTTGTACATTCGTATAAACTTTCTAACGACCATTGACAGTTCTTCATCTTCCACGTCATCTTCCTCATCCTCTGATTTAGGTTCTTTTTCTTTCTCCTTAATAGTTTTAAGGGCAAGTCCCTTTTTTTCTCTTCAATGTTAGACAGCTCCTTTTTTGAATTTCTGCTTACTTTCATACTCAGCAAGGCTTCCAAAAAGAGCTTCTACTGAAGTCATTGATTCTCCGCGGGATTCTTCTATGGCTGTGACTTTGGCTTCCCATTTGTTGGACAAAACATTCAGGATTTTTCTCACTTGAGAACGCTGATCATATGTTTTGCCAAGGGCTGCCAGTTTGTTGATGAGATGTGTATGACATATCTGGAATTCAACAATAGTTTTTTCATCTCTCATCCTGAGTAAATCATACTCTGTGGTCAGCATGTTAACTTTGCTTTCTTCCACTGCTTCAGTGCCTTCATATGCTATTTCCAGTGCATCTCACATATGTTTTGCAGAAGGTAGAGTGCAGACTTTGAAGAAATCATCCTCATTTAGTGTTGTCTGCAACATTAGTACTGCCTTTCTGTTGAGATGAACTCTCCGTAAATCTCACTGTCAAACTCAGCACGTGTTTTAGGAGTTAGTCCATCTTCTACCTTCATATGCACATAGTTTCCATGTTCAAATACATCCCACAAATCAATGTCAGTGGCTAAGATGAAGTTTTGAAATTTAATTTTGGCTGTTGAATGCTGGAGGCCTGGTGATGTAAGCTCCGTCAGTAAGTATATGCTCGCCAAATCCTTCCATGATCACTCTTGAGACTGTTATGTCCTTTAAACAAGAGACCTGCTTTGATACCAAATGTTAGAATAGGATTTGACCAAGAGGAGGTGAATTGGTTAGATAAAGAAATTAAGCCTTTAAATCAAAAAGAGAAGAACAAGGTCACCGAGAGAGAAGAACAACGATGATATCCTGGTTCAGTCTCCTTGACCTACGTCTAGTCCTCAGAGCACCCATGAGATTTCCAAATCCACTATCAATATTCAACTGAGGCTTCACAAGCCTGTACAAATGGGAATCCACTTACCCTTCCTTTTTTCACGAAGATAGAGTAGCAACTCTCTATTTTCTATATCCCTTTTAGCCCAATAAACTCAAAATCTCAAACTTGAGTATCTCACAGATTTACGAAGTGATTTTGCCCAAGAATAACTCTCTTAATAGAGTAGATGTCAAATAATGAAGTACAGAAAGAATAATGAAGGAATTACAGAGAACAAAATAAATAGGTTTTAATGCTCAGGAAGTTTGTTATTTTCTCTGTATTGAATGCTGTCCCTTTTATAGTTGAGAAGTTCTTGAATGTCCATTAGACTCCATTTAATAGCCATTACTCTCAACATTGACCATTTGTTTCTCCATTAATGGCATTTAATGCTGCTCAGTCAGACAACGGTGAATGTTGCAGAAGAATATTAAAGTCTCAGAGCCTCAGACCATGTTTGTGCTTCTTTCTTCATTTAATGTCTTAATCTTCTGCATTTATAAGAGCAGTTAGTATTCAAACTGTCATTACACAGATAAGGAAAGTAGGTGTGTAGCATAGATTGAGTGTATCAGACATAAAGCTGTCAGAACAGCAATGCTCGAGCATAGCTTTCTAAATGCTTGAGTATTGTTCGTAAATTTTCAAAGAAAAGTTCAATGCTTTGACATACTGCTCGAGTATTGTATGAAAGTATTTAAAAAAAACCTCAGTACTCGAGTGTTAAACTGGAATACTCAAGTACTGTCAATGCTTTGTAAGTTTACTCAAGTAATCTGAGAGAATATTGAGGTGAAGAGTTGAAAAATGACTCAATGCTCGAGTGAAAAATGGAAGTACTCGAGTATTAAATATATTTGAAGTAAATGCTCGAGTATTTTCAAAGAGTATTAGTAAAACATTTTAGCTCGATGCTAGAGCATTAGAAGCTAGTGCTCGAGCACTGCCTGTACTTTCACTCAATGCTTACAGTATTTTCTTCCAGCATGCTGTGAAAGGCCTTAATACTCGAGCACTAAGAAACTGTGCTCGAGCATTGGCTCTGCTGGAAGTTTCTGCTCGAGTATTGCTTGACAGCACTAAAGGAAAATGCTCAATAATCGAGCACTACATTTCCAGTGCTCGAGCATTGGCTATGCTGTACTGTCAGTGTTTGGAAAACATTCAACACTCGAGCATTGTATCCCAATGCTTGAGCACTGGCCATACTTTTAGCCAATGCTTGGAGTGTTGACTGGAAGTGCATTTCAAAAATCTCAATGCTTGAGTACTGTGAACCTAGTACTCGAGCATTGGCTCTGCTATCAGCCAATACTTGAAGTACTACATTGAAACACTATTTGAAAGCTCTATTTTAGCCTAATGCTCGAGTATTGAGATACAATGCTCAAGCATTGGCAATGCTGTCTGCCAATGCTTGAAGTGTTCACTGAGAGCATAGATTAAACTTCATTTTCAAAACACAATACTCGAGTATTACTTCCAATGCTCGAGTATTAATAATACTTCATGTCAATACTTGGAGTATTCACTGAAAACACTGAGTTTTCTTAAGTTTAAAAATCACATTGCTGGAGCATTGAATTCCAATGCTCGAGTACTATTGATATTTTGACAAAAACACTCATGACGCACTAAACAAAAAAATATTCTCAGAAATTCAAAGATATTCTCAATTGCCTAGTTTTTTTACAAAAACATTTATTTGTTATCATCAAAACAAGGTATCAATAATGTATATATATTATTTGTGCATATATGTATATATACAATATCTAATATTATTAGAAACTAAAAGTAAATTGGATGATAATTTTAATGCATGTGTTTATTATTTTATATATTTACATTTTATTTTATATAGAGTATATTATTAATTGAATAATTACTTTTATATACCTATATAATTATTAATTTCATAATTTTTATTTTTAAATATTATTTTTAATAAAAATTTTAGAAATAAAATAAATATTAAATTTCTTGCCTAGAGTGGCGACTAAAAAAAGTCACTGTTGAAAGTCTGGCCCTAAGAGGTGACTTTTCCCGTTGCTACTGAAAGTCGTCGTTGAAAGTTATTTTTTTGTAGTATCTACCAGTGTTAATGGCTTGGATTAAAATATACGCTTTTCAAATAAAGGAAGGTTTGTGCAATTTAGACAAAAGAAAATGTGAGAGTTAAGGATAAATCTCCTATTAAGAAATTAATTTGAGAATAAGACATTCCATTACACCTTTTTCAAAGTTCAATTGCATATTATGAAAGCTCAGTTGCATATTGGAAATGTTAGTTACATAATATAAAAGTTTATTTGCATGCAACGTGGAAGCTTAATTACATAATATGGACGGAGTGTAATTTGAAAGGTCTCATCTTATAATTAGTTTCATAATAAAGGATGCTAGTTGCATAATATGGCGGGAACAAAATTTTTTTGACTTACCAATTTAGTAGCGGTTCTAAAACCGTTACCATTTTTTTCGTTGCTATTTTCATATTTCAGTAGTGTTTTATAACCGCTACAAACGTCAAGTTAAAAGATCCGACCTTTCTTACTCTAGTAACGGTTCCATACATGTTACAAGTGTTTACTCGTTGTCTCACAAACTTGTAAAGTTAGTAACGGGTTACACTATTGTGCGCCTCATTTCTTTAAAAACCGTTACTAAATTATTTGCCACAGTATTTTTTGCAGCGATTTAGTTAAACTGCTACTACATGTACCGGTAGCGGTTAAAATGGCTACAAATGTATAAAATAATCACTACTAATACACTCATTTTTGATAGTAACTTATCAAATTATCTCAAAGAAAATGGTGGGTAGAATATTTTATTTTAAAAAAGCTCCATATTTGCGACTTAATTTGAGAAGGAACGGGCAGCGAAACACTCATTGCTGAACAGAAAGCTAGGGATTAGACACGGAGAAGCTAGCCAAAAGAAAAAGTGAAGGGTCCATATTGACTTATATTTGACCCAATCTGGACACGTGGCAGATTTCTTAGCGTTTAGCCTCCTCAAAAAGTCTTAATATCATGAGGCTGAGTATCAAACCACCCAAAAAGATGAAGAAGCCTTCGTGGAAATGTGGCCTCTCCTAAATTTGTTGCACACTTTCTAAAAAGCCAAAAAACTATGAATGCCAACAAAGCAAAAAATGATCATCAATAATTCAAAGTCTGAATCTCATTATTCACAGGGTTGGGTATCACTAAAAGGGCAAATTCCTAACATGATAAATAATATTTGAATTATTTTTAGAGGAGGATTCATATTTAATCTAATAGTATTTTTTAAAAAATATTTTCAATAAAAAATACCTGTATAGTACCTGGAAAAAGGTATGTTATAAATTTAAGGAAAAGAAAATAACGAAGAGTAGAGTGCAGGATAAAATTACTATAGTAAATAAACACATGCCTTACATTTATTGGCACTTGTTTACAACGCCGCGTACCTTTTTCTGAGACGCTAACCAAAGTGACTTTAATAAAGCGACGCGTCAAGTTACTTTACTTGGCTGACCCGATCGGAGTTTTCAAATTCGTACATGAGAGAATGACTCTCAAGTTTCAAGTAAGATATTTAATTACAAAATGTTCTTAAATATTTGTACTAAATACAAAATGGTCCCAAAGATTTACAAAATTAAAAAATGGTTCAAAAGCTGCTGAGGTTGTAAATGAAGGCTGATGAGCTTGTAAATGCATGCTGCTCAGGTTGTAAATGAAGGGATGCTAACAACCTCAGCAGCCCTTCATTTACAACCTCACCAGCCTCCATTTACAACCTCAGAAGCCTTCATTTACAAGCTCAGCAGCTATTTCTGGGACCTTATGGTAATTGGTCTCAAAGCTGCTGAGGTTGTAAATGAAGGCTGCTCAGGTTGTAAATGAAGGCTGCTGACGTTTACAACCTCAGCAACCCTTTATTTACAACCTCAGCAGTCTTCATTTACAACCTCAGCAGCTTTGGGACCATTTTATAATTTTGTAAATGTTTGGGACCATTTTGTATTTAAGGCAACTGTTTGGGACCATTTTATAATTAAATGTCTTGTTTGTCATTTTCCCTTCCTTCACTTACGCAAATGACGATGAAGGTCAGAACCAGCAAGACCCTTCTATTTTCAAACTTCCTTTTCCTTCCATGTATGAACATGAATCATATCTTGATTCCCTTTGCATCGACTGATATATAGTGTTTGATGATTTATTTGCTGGCAGAAAATAGTGTTGAAGGTGGAACTTCACAGTGAAAGAACTAAACAAAAGGTCATGAAAACAACCTCAGGCATTTTAGGTAAATATATATATATATATATATGTTCAATCAAATCAATACGTTCGTGTGAGTCGTCAAGTTCACAGTGAAATCCTAAGTTTTAAGTTTTCTGATTTAAAAATCACGATGCTTAGAGTTTTAAAACAAATTTCATTGGAATTTGGATTAGCTAATTGTACTGAATACTGTGTGGTTGTTTACGCAAAGGGGAAAATTGACTGGTTTGCTGTTTTGTTTTGCAGGGGTTGAGTCAGTGAACATGGACATGAAGGACAAGAAATTAACGGTAACAGGAGATGTCGACCCAGTTAACATGTGGGAAAGATAAGGAAGTTCTGTGAGACAGAGATAGTATCGGTTGGAGCTGCCAAAGAGTCTGAGAGAAAAGAAGAAAATTTAGAGAATATAGCTAAAGCCATTGGACCTGCTCCTCTCAGTTATAGCCATGTTTATTATCCACCACCACCATATTATGTGGAACTGTGGAGGAGTATCCTAATAGTGGCTGTGTCATCAGCTAAATTTTGAACTTGTTTGGGGAAGAAAATAAAGAGAAGGATAATTAAGGAAGTAACAAGATAGAGATGTGGTGCTTTGTCTTTTTCATATAGCTATAGAGAGAGAGAAGACTAAGATAGGAAGGTATATATTATAGAGATGTAGTATGATTTATTCTGTTCTCCTTAAGGTTTTGGATTAAAATGATAATGAGCTCGAAGGGTTTTGTTGAACAAAGTGGCACAACATTGTTATGGCCGAAGAGATGTTTGTAAACTAGATAAATTTTGGTTATTCTTCTTCATATTTAGTTAGAAGGGTCAATATTGTGTTGGCAAAAAAAAAAAAAAAGAAGGGTCAATATTGATCAATACTTACAATGACACACTACAAAATTTATACTTTTTTTGAAGGAGCAATAATCACATCACCGTTATATTATATCCTAAAGGAAAACAAATAACCCTACCTAGTTAACACTAAAAATTGGGCATGTCAAATGATGGTGCCGTCATCAAATAACATTGCATAGTGTTGCAAAATGTTTTGTTCAGGCAAATGTTGCCTTTACATTAATTATGAAATCACGAAATTATTATTAGAGTAGTATATGTATTTACTACTAAAGATTATAATTACAATGATATAATACATCTACCTTTATTTAAAATTATAACTTCTATATTTATAAAATTTAAAAAGAAGGTAATTAATTTTAAAAATAAAAAATTATTCTTGGTGGAAAGACATTTGGGTTTTTTTGGCTTGGTACTATGCTAAGAGAGCTCATTGTATTCACCTCTTGTGAAGTTTAGAAAACATTACATTTTCTCAATAGAAAAATAAATACTCACTACGTCAAGGGTTATCACGTCTCATTCTCACGTAGAGGACCCCTTTCATGTCTCCTTTTCAAGTAAAGGCCATGAGGGACCCCTTTCATATAAGAGGGACCCCTCTCATGTCTGTTATTATAGGAACGTCAAATCTAAATACTTATAAAATTTTTCACATGATGTTGCTCATAAAATGGATGTGAAAAGGATAAAAATATATATATATTAAAATTTTCTACTATAATAGCGAATACATTTTAAAATTTAAATCTTGTACAACTATTTTAAAAGTTAATATCGTAAATATGATTTATTTGTATACTGTACCAACCTGTTCTTCAATAAATTGGCGTTCACAACCATGCATTTCCATTTACAATTTTCACCACAACCGCATAATATGAAATAATCCATCCATCTAGTTAGATTTGCATTGGGTGCTCATCTAACTAATATCTCATCAAATCTGGATTGTGTTTGGTTAGAGAGTGCACAAATTACGTGATGCACTCAGTGCACACAAGGATGTCTCCTATTATAATGGAATATGGAAAAAGATAAATAATCAAAAAAAATTTATAAGATATAACATTCACAAAAAATGATAATTAAAATATTATCATTTGAAAGAGTATAAATGACATGGTATTCCAGAAATATGTAAGTATTTCTCTTTAATTATTAGACAACTAGTTCTTCAGTATATGAGGAAGTGGATATAATTTCTAAATGAAATCATTTTCTTTTTTTTCCAATTAGAATCCCAAAAATTTAATGCTTTTGGATGCGAATGAACAAAAGTTTTTATTGATATTCTAAATGTTATGAAATTAAGAAAATAGAGATATAAGAGAAAGAGAGAAAATTGAGAGCTGGAGAAAAGAAAGCTTTTTTTTATTGTATTAATTGAGACTGAGTAGTACATACGTGATATCTTAAATTTATAGCTATAACTTTATAATATTAGGATAAATCAATTCCATTATTACATGAGATAATAGAGGGAGATTGTGGAAAATATTGACATTCACATAATATTCATAACACTCCCCTTGGATATCTATAACTAAATATGTGCTTCATTAAAAAACTCATACTAAGAAAAACCTTGTGGGACAAATACCTAGTCGAAGAAAAATAATACAACATTTATAAAGACATCTCATAATGTTGCCTCGTTAAAAACCATCACTACCAGAAAAATCAGATTTAGCGACGGAAAAAATCCGTCGCTAAATCCATCGCTAAAACGAGGGTCGCTAAATTTAGCGATGGATTTTTTAGTGACGGAAGTTTTCCCTAGCTAATTAGTGGCGGATTTGGCGAGGGAAAATCCCGTTGCTAAATTAGCGACGGAATTTTCCCTTACAAAATCAGTCGCTAATTAGCGAGGAAATTAGTGACGGAAATTCTAGATTAGCGACGGATTTAGCGATGGAAAATTCCGTCCTAAATTTGACAATTCCGTCGCTAAATTTGTTATATTCCGTTGCTAAATAGATTATATTTCTTCGTTAAATTTGACAATTCCATCGCTAAATGTGTTATATTCCAACTCTAAATTTAACAATTCTGTCACTAAATGGGTTATATTTTACCATTAAATTTGACAATTTCATCGCTAAATGGACAATTATGCGGATTTAACAATTCCGTCGCTAAATATCTCAATAACAAAAAAAATTAGGAGTTAAATTACATATTCCGGTAGCCATGGAGAGGCACACAAAAAAGTAAAAGCCTTACATACAAAATTAAATTACCAGAGATGCTAGTCATACTGGCATACAAAAACTAGCAGCAAGAATGCTCTACAGCTGTTATTTTTTTCCCTTTCTATTAACAGCAGAGAGAACAAGAAGTACTAGTTTACAAATTTCTTAGGCATCCAACAGAAATGTGATTCCGAAATAGGCTGACAGTAAATGATGACAAAGCCCCAAGACTAACTAATGTGTTCATGTTTGGTGCCCTTTTAAGAAGGGTTCTTTGACGCCCTGGACCGACCAATGTAAACAAAGACAGGGATAGGTGAAACCCAGTGGAATGAAATGCATGGATCCAAGGTGCCTTTGCTCCAACGAAATGAGAAAGGTGGCCCACAAGGTAGACAGCACATAGAGACCAGGAAACAGCTGATTCTCACCCTTAAAACACCACAAAGAGAGAAAAAGAAAGATTGCATCATTAACCTTATAATTGCAATCAAAGGATCATAAGAGAGATTCAAAGAAATATTATAAGCAACAACTTCCATCATTTTATATAAGCTAAAAATGCTTATCAGATGTATACCACTTTCTTTCAACTATATGTGTTTTTCCTCCATCTTCCTTTCAAATACTTGGAGAAGACTGTCTCTAGCTGAATCTGCACTTCAAGAAAGCAGAATTGTGAAGCAATCATGTACATCTTCCTAAGCCAAACTTCTAATAGCCCATCAACTTTCATGCAGACACATGCACTCAAAATCCACATGGAAGATGGCATTCCCAATTCTACAATTCCTCCAGATGCAGATTTCCAAATTGTACAGCATTGTCTGATGAAGTCTTCATGTTTCATATGATAAAATTTGTCAATATTTTAGCATATTACTCTGTCCTTTTTCTTGTTGAGTCTTGTTACCAAAGATAAAAATGAAACTTGTTAAGAAATAAACTAAACCAAACCAAACCAAAGCATTTTAGGTAATGACTCACTATATAGAATGTTAGAAATGCAAGTCATATTAACTCTACCGAAGAATTATGAACTAAAGAAAGAAAATTTTCAAGAAAAATATCTATCTAATACCTTTCTCAATGCATTTTATAGAACCTCTAGCACCTAGTATGTCGCCAATATCAACAAATACTTTTACTTACTCAAATAGATCATCTTGGAGCCTCTCTTTATCACAGTAAAGCTGCAATTAAATATATCAACAACTTCATTGAGCACCTCACTACAACCCTTATAGCATAGAAGCGACACATGCTCTAACATTTCTATAATTAAGAAATGCAACAAACTATATGACGACTCAACTATGATTTAAGTATAAGAACCATACAAAAGCTCACATCTGACATCTCATACACTACTACAAAAGGTACTTTTTACGCCCTATTTTTAACCCAATTGGCGCCCTTTTTCAAGGGGGGACAAATGTGAGGGGCGTAGTGTTAGTGCAGGATTAGACCAAGAGGGGGGTGAATTGGTCCCCTTCTTCAAATTAATAAAAGATGAGAATACAGACTCCGAGAGAGGAAAGGGAAGTCGTAGCTCATGAATATTTTTTTTTAAAAAAAAATCCATATTGCTTCATAGTCATGACCAGACCAGATCTAAAAGAGTGAACTAAGGAGAGAACTTGTTGAGGGCAAGATCAAGAAGAGACCCATGTCTCAGTCTATTAGAAAGGGCAAGATCAAGAACTAACTTTCTC
>JANTPZ010153128.1:15297-46058 GCA_025593235.1 Vachellia pachyceras | reverse complement strand
TTTAATTTGAAAGCATGGACAAATCAAATGTGATTTTGGATGTTGAAATCATAAAGGAATAGAGATGTAAACGATATATAATATTGAGAAATGTTGTTAAAGTTTGGTTTGGCTTTGAGAATTATTGTGTAAATATTTGTTATGATGCTAAAACATTATTTGAAGTGACTTTTACAGCTCAATTTGTGTATGCACAAATTTAGAGAATTTGTTGCATTATTGTGATATAGCTCGTGCTATATGGAGATTGAGCATATATAAATATGCAGGCCTACATGAGAAATAAAATATTTTAGGGATAATATAAATATTGGTATCATAAACAGTGGATTTCCGTTGTATTGAGACACACGGATGTTAATTGAACTTCAGTTTTATATGAGAAAATCCACTATGATTATTCACCTTTAATGGTGGTTGAAATAATTATCTTAATAAGAGTTTATTACTCTGAAGTTGACTTATATTTGATGCCTAAGTTGTTGAAAACTTATTGGCAAAATCTGGTGTGAATCCGACATTTTATGTCGATGACGTGTAATTGTCAAATGACAATAACTATTGTAGAGAGAACAATAATTCATGTATACATTGTTTGAGATATTACGTGAGTAAGCTAGCTTAAAATTTATGGAGATATCTCAATCAATATTGTGAGGTCAAAATTGACCTAACAGATCTGTTAACAAAACCCCTAGGGAAGAAACAAATTATTGAAAGATTGAGGGGAATGGGACTTAAGCCAATTTGAAATTAACGATGATGGTATCCCAACCTTTGTGATTGGAGATCCCATGAAGAAGGTTCATATGGGTAAAAACAAGTCACTTCGTTAATTCTGCTAGCACTAAACTTTTCTAGTCCCTTCCTATGGTTTGAGAAAGTGCTAGAATGCATTGTTGGAGAGGCTGAGCAAAGCTCTTAATGATTTCATAGTCCTTATGGATGATATATTCATTGCTGATATATTTGATGAGATCACTTAGATGAATGTGAAGTGGGGCCGCTTCCATGAGACCGTGGCAAAGTCTCTAGAGCATTCATTGAACACCAGGCGCGTGCACAGCCGCTTAAAATGCAAAACCGCCGTTAACAATAGCAAATATGGGGTATATTCTGACCAATAAGGCCTCTATTACACAACAAAGATTTGTTGGTTCATAGAAACGTACGTTTCACTGACATCTCTGTGTACTAAGAATTATTGGTTCAGGTCTGGTTCATAGTCGAAAGACACCAGATTCGAAACGTTTATACTCATCTTGTAAACCAAATGAGCAGATGATAGTTGTCTTTTAACACACATGTGGGGGATTGTTGGAATTTTATGTGGGTGTGTGTTAAAAGGAGAAGGAAGTCCCACTTTGTGTAGATATTAAGTCCCACATTGCTTGGAATAGTGAAAGCATTGTCATGTGGAACCTATAAATACAATGCTCCACTATTGAGGAAGATACCCCAAACTCTTAACCAAGTTTTAGAGCTTCTCTTTTCTCTTCCTCTTTGCTTCCTGCTCTTTATTTTTTGTTGTTCTGCTACCTTGCTCCGGCAAGAAGAGTCCGTTTAATCATGGGGAGTTGCCGACTTATGGCGGAATAACTCTTAAGGACAGTGTCCTCGGGCATGACTCGGATTAGTTATTTTCTAAATATTGTTATTATTTTCCTATAATCTAAGAGTTTTCAACTCTGTTTACTTGTAGATATTGCTGTCAATGGGATGAGCACAACATTGTAGAGGAGCCTCAAGAATCCACTGAGTTATTTCAGATTTTATGTGCACATTACAACAATAAATGCATATATTTCTAACTTTTCATTGTTTGAGCATGAAATGTGTCCAAAATAGTAAACTAATTTACTTAGTTCAGTTTTCTTATTTTCGAATTTGTCGACCCCTTTTTGTTCAAAGAATAGTTGAATATATATATATATATCCATAAGATACAAATGTGACACTGAGAAGGTTGGCCAAAAAAATTGTGACACTGAAAAGCGAGGAATCTACAGCAAATCTTATCCGTGGCTTATAAATTAACTTTAATCAAAAGCGTAAAGGCACTCGATCTCGTCATGAAGCTAGAAGTGGCCATTTTTAAAAAATAAAAGAAAAGTTTACATAAACAAAGTTGGCGTCTATGAGTCAGATTTTGGTGTTGTGTTTTGAAACATGAAATAAGAAAGTAAAAGAAAAACAGTACACAAATCCAATACTAGAGCAGTACATCATCAAGTGCCAAGGATCTCATGATTGAATTTAGTTTTTTTTTTGTAAATATAATGTTATGAAAATAAAAAAACTGTTATAATATAATTATAATTACCACTGCAATTCAGGTATAATGTTATTTTTTGTACCAAAAAAATTAGGTAAGTTGGATCCCAAAAGTTCATTAGGTTAGTTCATTCATTCAGACTCAGAGAGAGCTTACATAAATATTTAATCATTACCCACCAACAAAGTCATCGTATTGACAACAATATTTGAACTTATTATATTATGGTTTATGAGTCAATTCATTATTAGCTGGATCAATTGTTGTTGGTTAATGTTATTTTTTTAGTGAAATATAATGTTGTTTGATAAACATGATGTTTTATTACAACAAATATGTCACTTGGATAACAGTTTTGTGCATTCTATGGTTATCAACGGAATTAATTAATAACAAGTAAATAGGAAGAGAGGGGAAAAACCCAAGTCTTGAAAAAAAGAACGTGAGGGAATCTCACTGTTATGATGGTTCCATAAACACGTTCTTGAATTGGATGTGTATGCATGCATATGCATATAAAATTTACAAAAACGTCATTGACGTCAACAATCATATTTTTAGAAGTTATATTTAAAATTTACAAAAACAATTTTAAAAAGCCTCCCATCAAGTGCAATAGATCTTGAATGATTATTGTCATTCACGAATAATTATCTCAAAAAAAAAAATCAGAAACTCAAGTTTTGATTCAATTAAAGTTAAAAAAATAATAAAAATAAAAAAGGACCTTGATAGTGCAAAAGCGCTAAAACATCCATACCTGCCCGCAACAAATTCACTATTGCAGGAATATTCTTTTCGAAGGAAGAATTAACTAATTTGAAGAGCACATATAAAAAAGAAGGTAGGAAAAGGAGTAAAACAGAAATTGAAAATAAGAAAAAATAATTAATAAAAGAAAAGAAAAGGACAAAAAAAGTGAATAATATGAGTGGGAATCTCTGCACCACTACATGAAAACTTTACATCAAAAATTTTCATTCGTTCTAAAAATTTGTAATTAATCATTACCAAATAAATACATTTAAATTAGAGTGAGCATATTTGAATTCTTGTATTTGGCTATTTGTGTTTATATAAGAAATTTGAGATGAGATGCATGTTCTTGAAAAACTGTATATTTTAATACCCAATGCATTGCGAGGTATTTCAGTAACTTTTTGCACAAAATAAATCTTCATCTTACAGCAAGAATTTCCCTGCCGTCATCAAATGATGCCTAAAATAAATTTTACAAAATAAATAAAAATGTATACTTGAGGATTAAATTGCGTATTTTAAGGACCAAAATAATTTAACAAAATACAGAAAATTAAACATGGTGGAGAACAAGTTGTTTAGACTTGAGACCTCTAATAAAGTCCACCACAAGGAATCCGTCTTTTGATCAAACCCAGACCTGCTGCATGGTAGGCCTCTTTTCCGGTGACTTTGCCGTACACAAGAATGCCACTCAGAGGCTCTCCACCATCTCTTTCTCCGACTCGCCGCCATCATCGTTCAGCCTCTCATCCAGCACGCGTACCCCGTATTCCTCCCTCACCATCTTCCTCACCCACACCACCGTCTCTGCCGTGCCAAGCCTCCCTGTTAATAGCTCCATCAGCACGACGTCGAAGCAGGAAACATCTGTCTCCGTCGTGCAAATCAACTTATCTTGCTACCCGATTTTCCTGAACCCAAAAGCTGTAATTTGTGACTCGAAGTCGTCGGCTTCGTAGTGACTAGGTGGCCATGTATGATGGGCTTTGATCTGGCATGATGGAGATATGCCAGCCCACGTGCTATACCGATGGCCATACGGTGTCTTGTTCCCCAGCCCATCATTTCCGATGAGGAAACCTGAGATGCGACTTCCTAAATCACCGTTCGACATGAACTCGTACAACACAAGCTTCTCCTTTCCTGAAATTGCAGTAAACATAATCAAATTTCAATTTCAATTAAATTCACAATATCTAATTACGCTAAATTTAAGAAAATCTCTCAATTAGACCAAACATGGATCTATGTTTGTCAACTTCCATTGTTTTTCCAAAAAAAAAAAGATTAATACTGATAAAAAACAAAAACAATACGTTTACAAGAAAAGTTTTATGTGACAGTTAATTTCTCAAAGGAAATGTTAGGCTCAAAAAATTTAAAACATATTGCATATTTAAAAAAATCCAAATCCAAACATGTCTTGTGCGAAAGCCAAAATGTACGAAAGAACAAACATGAATGCCTAAACGTAATCATAACAAGAGTGTAGATTTAGAGAAAATGGGACACAGCAAGTTAGTGAGTGCTACATCATGACATTAAGGGTTTGTTTGAAAGTCCTTTCAAAAATAGTTTTTACAGATTCTAAGTTAAACCTAAATTTTAAAAAATAGATTTTTGGATAATAGTTTTTACGGATTTCAAAATAAAACATAGGTTTCCTACCAATAACTTCACTAATGAATGATTTGGCCTTTATTAGTGCAGGCGTTGCAGGCCATGGTGTTGATACTTGATGGAGAGGGTGGACGCATGTCAGTGCAATGTTGCTTTTGTTGAACTCTATATATAATTGTGCGTTTTAGTGATAAATGAGACTCTTGTTTTTATCATAAACAATATTCCTACCAATAACTTCACAGATGAATGATTTGGCCTCTCTTGTCAAAATTCTATCTTTAATGCATGGTTTGTTTTATTGTTTATTATGACCCTTAGTATATAAAAGACTCAGGAATTTGACACTGTAAAAGTTAGTGAATAATGGACAAACATTTATGCGGGCCACAGTCTGGAGGACTTGAACTGGTTGGAGGTATTAGTTTCACACAAGCAAGAATGAACTTTGCCATAACACAAGTGAACTGCACAATCGCACATTAAAAATATCAAATTTTTTAATGATTTTTTTAAAAGGTAGACGAATTCTCAACTCTACGGTGTCTATAATTAAAAAATCATTTAAAATTAAAAACATTATCATTTTTATTTATAAAATATCAAAATATCACCGACTTTATATACAATCTAGTAATCTAAAGAAACATGAAAAAACATGTAGGAAGAGCCAAAAATTGAGGGACAGCTAGCAATGGGCAGTTGATAACCCCTTCCAATTTAATTACACTAGAAATGGCCATAGAGAAGCAGCCAAGTCAAGTCTTAAAAGAATGCCTTTACTTTAATGCCGTCCTTTTCTTTTTATTTTTTTAATTGCTGTGGAAGCAGAGAAGAAGGATTCTTTATTACGTAGTGGGGGCAGCGGGGAAGGGATCCTCTCCACTACTCAAAAAGTAGTGGAGATCTCCACTACACATTTAACGGCTCTCATTTGTTTAAATAATTCCTCCACTTACATCCAAAGGCTGATATTAGAAGAGGGAAAAGTGGAGGAATTATTTGGGTAAATATCAGCCTTTGGATGTAAGTGGAGGAATTATTTAGACAAATGAGAGCCGTTGGATGTGTAGTGGAGATCTCCACTCCTTTTTGAGCAGTGGAGAGATCCTTTCCCGGTGCAGCGAGAGTGAATTTTTTTTTTTGGCCAACAAAGGATAACATTACTAAAAAGAAGAAGTACAAAGTTAGACAACATGGAAACAAAACGACAACACCAGAAACGAGAAACAAAAAAAAAACAAAAAGAAGTCAACAGGGCATAAACAAAGCCCAACGGGAAGAGGGCAAATCACAGTTAACCAACTCCTTCCCTAGCAGCAACATGAGTCAGATGAGATGCATCAGACAAATCTCCACCATGAGCTTCTCGAAGAATAAAAGCATCTAGAGGAGGTGGTGATTCCAAAATCAGACCCAAAGGTCCCACCTCCCTTGAAGCCAGAGCAGCCAGACAATGAGCGGCACGATTACACTCACGAGGTACAAGAGAAAGAGAGATCAAACTTCGATTTTGCAATATAATGAAGATATCCGATAAGACTCCATGGTATCTCCAGTCACAGCCAACCAGCTTACGAGAAGATACAGTAGAATACAGTTCACTACAATCCAATTCCACTATGATGGGAGTATCATACCAAAAATCGGCCACTGAATTATTGAAGACGGTGGCATCAATTAAAATATAATACTTTATGTGGATGTTAATTAGTGGAAGTAATAAGTGATGGAGACACGTTATTATTATAGTGAATGGATTAATTAGATATAGGCGATAATCCCTAGGTTGAAATGGAGGGCTAACATCATTCTCTCGCTCTTGTTTGTAGTTTTAAATTATTCATATCAAAATTTAGCAATTTAAATATGATAAATTGTCTTTCTTATAACAATATCACATTTCGATAATAATTATATAAAAATTAATTTGTTTGACTTATATCAATATATAATCTAATTATATATAAATAAATATTTTAAGTAATTTATTTAACTTCCTTAATCTTTCAAAAAAATAACCTAACTTCTATATTTTTTCCGAAAAGATTTTGGAGTATACGGTACATACATGCGGTTGCCAGACAGCTTGGTTATTTGATTTTCTAAGGCAGCAACATTGAGGATCTAAAGAATGAGTCATCACTACTTCGCTTAGGATCCTATTGCATTTTGAAGCTTTCTATTTTTTTTATTTAATATAGTTACGATAAACTTTATAATTTCTTTCCCCCACATTTAGAGCTTTAGAAATTTTTTCCTTACCCCAAACGAATTCAGAATGTTTATTTTTCCTTAGGGGGGTCGCGAAAAATTAGGCCAAGAAAAAGGAAAATTTATATTAACGGCTGATTTTCCCTATTTCATGAGAAAACCCATGGTGGGAAGTGGGAACCCATAGTGAAAATTTGAAAGATAATTCTACCCAGTGGCAAATTCAGAATTTTGATTCAGGGGTTGCAAACTATTTTTTGAGAAGATAAGTGAGACTTATTCTTAATATTTATTGAGAAGAATTTGAGCAAAAATTTAGTGGATTCAAAACTAGCAAATAAGTATTATTTGCAAAATAAATAACATAGCTCCGTTTGGTAAGCCCGTTTGCACAACGGGTGCGCTTACCGAGACACTTTTCCTCTCACATAAACTACCTCGGAATCTGTGTCCGTTTTCCCAACGGGCTATCCAAACGGAGCCAATACTAATATATATGCCTAATTTTCTGGAAGTCAGGAGGTGCAGCTGAACTCCCTGAACAATAATATGTAGGTCCACCCCTGATTCTACCCCTTCATTTTGTTGTTTGGTACGTTGACCATGGAGTGATTCTTGTGTGAACATGATCTCCCACGATATTTATGGTCTGACCATGGGTTTGGGCGGGTCTAGCGGGTGCTGGGTCACTTGATCAACCCTAATCCCAATAAGGCTTCAGTTCTGCAATAGAGGTTCAATCGTTCCATTTGGCAAAAAAAATCAGATTACTCCATCAATGTTTTTCTTAAGGAATTGGAGAAAAATCAGTGGATGAGTATAAAGAAGCAGAGAAAAGGGGAGCAGCGCACATATTTGTGAGTAGGTGTCTTGGAAGAAATCTGAAAGATGTATAAAATGTTTACACTTTTGTAACTTTGATTAGATCCAAATCATAGTTATCTAATGATTAACAATAAAATTATTTAAATTTTAAATGACATGACGTACTTATCATTTGCATATGGTTAAAGATATAAAATTATATACTTTTTCAGTAGCTTTGACTATATGAATGCTATGAGTAACTATGTATATGTTTGTATAAAATAATATGTATATGAATGAAATTAATTTAAATTTCAGTAAAATATATGCACATATCAGTTAGTACATAATTTTCTTCTTCAAATATATATTTTAAGATATCATTTTCTATATTTTGCTAAAAAGGGTAACATGATCATTTTAAACATTTCCTTAGGTATCATATCATCATTTTAACCCAACCAAATATAAATTGTTCTATCATATCATTTTCCATTCCATTGTATACCAAACCTCCCATGTCAAAATCTTCTCTTCCATTCTCTTCCATCCATTTCCATTTACATCAATTCTTTGATCCAAATGCTATCTTAATATAATGGGGGTGTTTGAGAAAGCTTCTTAACACCCCAAAAGTACGTTCAACAGTGTTTTTCTGCAAAACGAGATAATCTCCTTCATACATTTACTTCGTAAATAGTAAAATTACTTTTCCACCGCTTTACCAGATGAGTCCAATAGAATTATTATTTTCAATATGGATGAAATTCAACAGACGCAAGTGAGAAAGTGATCACTTCTTGAGTTCTGGACATTTGGTTTGTGCACCTGGGATTTAACCAAATGGTTAGAGGTTCGAGATGGCAGTAAAGAAGAAGAAAAAGGAAGCAAATTCCAAAGAATGTTTCATCTTGGATGGATGGTAGCGGACTCGGGACCCAAATTTAAGGGTGTAAATTATTTTTTTAATAGTAAGTTTAACATAATTGAGATTTATTCTTAATATGTTTTGAGAAGAATTTAAGAAAAAATTTAGTGGGTTTAAAATTAGTAAATAAGTAGGTGCAAAATAAATCACATAATACTAATATATATCTAATTTTTCAGAAGTCAAGGGGTGCGGTTGCACCGCTCGGTATAACATGGGTCCACCCATGACGGTATTGGAAGTAGTTGATCCATATATTTTAATTAAAATAACAAGTTGATTAAGAATATATATGTGTGTGTTTTTATATTGGATGATTAATTACTTGTTTGATTTTTTTTCTCTCGAACGTATTTTTTAATAAATTTAATTAAATGTTAAAAAATCTAACAATGCTAAGATGCATGGTATATTATTACATGATCGATTTTATATTTACTTTGATACCGCTGATTACAGTGACTAGTTCCTTCTTGTTACATATTTTTTTTTTCAAAGGGTTTTAATGCTACGATATTCAAGTTAATTGTTGACTATATGCGAATAATTGATCCCTCCAACATTTTAAATTCCATTACTTGGACGGTACCTTGTTTCTTTTTAATTGCCGTCGGAGCAAAACGACAAATTCGTTGGAAAATCAAACCATTGTTTTTTTTAATTGGGTACACATCAATCCTTTGTTCAATGGGTGGCTGAATTTTATTATATAAAAATTAATCATTGTTTAGTGTCTATTTAAAAATTCGTTGAAAGAATACATCTTGACAGAATACATTTATATTTAAATAAATTTATATTTAGAGTGTATTTATTCTGTTAAAAAGAATTTTTTACTCAGAACATATTTTAAAAAATGGAGTTACCAAACACTAGAATTTGTAAACTAATGAATTTTGTAATCGAAAATACATTTTAGTCCGAAGAAGCTATTGCGCACTAAATTCCATTACATGGCCGGTACAATTTTTTTCTTTTTAATTGCCGTCGGAGAAAACGGCAAATACGTTGGAAAATGAAACCATTGTTTTTTTTTAAAATTAGGTACACATCAATCCATTGTTTAATGACGGGTGAATTTACTTATATAAAAATTAATCCATTATTTACTATCCATTTTGAAAATCATTGAAAGAATATATTCTACTGAATGCATTTTATCTAAAATGCATTTTGACAGAATATATTTATATTTAGATAAACGTTAGATTCAGGATGCATTTATTATATTAAAAAGGAGTTTTTTTTCTTAAAATATATTTTAAAAAAAAAGAGTTACCAGATGTTGGAATTTGTAACAAATTTTTAAGTCTAAAATACATTTTAACTTATTAAAACTATTGCCAACCACCAACTAAATTCCATTACTTGGATGGTACCTTTTTTCTTTTTAATTGCCATTGGAGCAAAACGACGAATTCGTTGGAGAAGCTAACCATTGTTTTTTTTAATTTGGTACACATCAATCCACCATTGTTTCATGGGTGGGTGATTGTACTTATATAGAAATTAATCCATTGTTTAGTACATTTGAAAAATAGTTAGAAAAATATATTTTATTATAGTATATTTTATTCGGAATGTATTTATATTTAGATAAGTGTTAGATTTAAAGTGCATGTATTCACCGAACGTTGGAGTTTCTAAACTAATAAATTTTTAAAGTTAAAATGCATTTTGGATCTAAAAAATGTTACCAAACACGCTCTAGATTCAATTACTTGGACTGTGTGCCCGTTTGGCAACACGGTAAAGAAGTACTTTTACGCAAGTAGAGACAAATATGTGAATGTGATTATCTCGTTTTACAAAAAAACACTGTTGAACATGCTTTTGGGTATAATTTAAGTGTTGTCAAACCAGCACTGTATCTTTTTTTCTTTGTAATTGCTGTTGGAGCAAAACGATAAATTCGTTGGAGAATGAAACCATTATTATTTTTTTAATAGGGGACAGATCAATTCATTGTTTAGTGGGTGGCTGAATTTACTTATATACATATGTGAAATCAATTTTTATGGAGGGCTAAGATCAATTGAAGCAAGTTGGCCAAAAAAAAGATCAATTGAAGCAAGTGGCATCAATTTTTAATACTGTCCTTATGGATACATGTGAGTGGAAGCAAGTGATGATTCTTGTAGCAGTGATCAATGGGTTCATTCGAGATGGGGTGATAATTCCTAGGTTAATATGGAGGGCTAAGATCAATTGAAGATAATCGGAACGGGTGACTAAGATGCATTAGAAATTAGTAAACAAAAATAAAATAATAAAACCTAAAATAAGAGTAGCGAAATGCATGTGAACGGGAAACAGCTAATCTCTAGGTATACATTCAACCTATTTCTTTATAACTATATTTTACTCTCTGTTATTTAATTGAATATTTACTATTATATGTGCAAATTGTGCGAATAATGTATGATTAATCCATTATTAATAATAATAATTAAAATTATGTATTCGGTAAGAAAAACTCAGATAAAAACCTTGTGCAAAGGAAACCCAAAAAAAGGGAATTACCAGGAAGTTCCAAGAGATTGAATATTCAATAACAAATAAAAATGGATGTGTTTGAAAAACAATTAGAAGAATGATTTTTTACCGGAATGTATTTTAAAAAATAAAAATTTGTTTAGATAAATGTTATCACAGTAACTTGTGAAAAGTGAAAAAAATGAATTTCATTGAATAATACATATATACATATATTTTTTATTTTATATTGTGATAAAATTAGAAAAAATGTAAAATGAAAAAGTAGTTAGAATGTCTTATATCAAGTGTTGTCACTTGACAACACCATGCGCTGCATTGACAACATCTCGTGTTGTCAATGAGACCATTTAATAAATATTTTAAAACGTGGGATCATTTGATAAATATGTTTACTATGTGGGACTGAACAGTAAATTTCCCATTAATTTATCTAACTTATAAATCAATGTATAATTTAATGATATACATAAATAAATATTTTTAAGTAATATATTTAACTTCTTTAATCTGTCTAACAAAATAATTGGTTATTGTAATGAAAACGGGAGGTAGTACTATTTTTTCTACAAAAATTTTGGAGTGAGCATCGAAAGAAGATTAAGGAACTTGAGGATGATCAAACCAATGAAAATCAATTTCTTTAGTATCAATTTGACCTTTAAAAGGGGGAAAAATTTGAAGTTGTGATCAATGGGTTGAATCGAGATGGGTGACAATTACTGAGTTAAAATGGAGGGCTATTGAAAATAATCCGAATAGGTGACTAAGATCTGTTAGAAATTAGGAAATAACAATAAAATAATAAAACCTAAAATAAGAGCAGATAAATGAATGTGTACGGAAACAGTTGGATATCTAAATATACATTCAGCCTATTTCTTTTTAACTAGATTTTACTCCCAGTACTTTGCTATAAATAAATATTTAAGAATGTGTGTGGAAGTTGTGTAAACGATGTAGGATTAATTCATTATTATTAAGAATTAAATATGTATTCTACAAGCAAGGCTTAATTGAAAACAATATACACAGGGAGAAAGAGGAAAGCTGAATTACCATAAAATCTCAACGACGGATTTAATCCTTCAAATGTTCAACAACAAACGAGAAACATGTAAGAAGAAGTTTGATTGTAAAATAAGACGAGATTTACACTAGCCATTTAGTATTGAAATGTGATGGTAATTAAATCTTATCCTTATAATTTGATAGTAATTACAAAAACAAAGTATGTGTATTGCCTGAATTAAAAACACTTATACTAAGCATCAAGCAGTGAATAAGAATTACACATGCACCTCCGACGAGAGAGAGAGAGAGAGAGAGAGAGAGAGAGAGAGAGGAGTCAGATTTTGAAGTTTGAAAGAGAAACACATACATCGGCTCCTCGGACAGTGAATAACGATGACATAGACCGATCCAAAGTGATTTTGCCATCTAATACTCCTCCCGAGGCTTCAGATTTGCTTCTTTTTTCATAGTTTCACATCCCTAATACTACTGCCTCCCTCTGCATCTTCCTCATTTCTCTCGACTTCTTTAACGTTTCCTCAGAAATTTCCTGTGTCATTTGAACTTCCTCGGAAATATCTCTATTCTGGACGTAGAAAAAAAACTTTCTGAACTTATTCATTGTCTTGCCACTTGTCATTCATTTTTTGCTGTATTTCAGTTTGTTCTCGTGGTCTTCTTTCACAATTTCACGGCATTCCTTCCTTCTTCTGTGTTTCTTGACTTGTCAACTTGTTCTTAAACATCTTTTCTCCAATTTCCTTTTTACGTTCTGATTTCTGTTTTCCATTCTCGGCTTCATATTAAATTTAAAAGAAAAATCCTAAATTTGCTTCTCTTCAATTTGTTCCTGGCATTTTCTTCTTTTTTGTGATCAGTTTCAACTTCTGCACTTTGAATTTGTCAGAACTCATCTTTTTATTTTGGAGTGCTCACAACTCATCTTTGAAAACAAACAGAGTTGTTGCTTCTGCTTTCATTTACTCTGAGTTTGTCTTCCATCCTGTTTTCCTTGTTTCGTTTGATGTTAGTTTCCTGTCTGTTTTTGTAATTCAGTCTTTCCGCTAAAACCTTTGATTTGTGTGAAGCATCTGCTTCTTAAAATTGTTCATGACACCATAAAATAAAGAGAGATGGAAAAGGCTGCCTCTTTGATTTGTGTTGGAACACTGAGAGAAATTGATTCCTTCTAGTAGATCACATTTAGATTGCGAAGTGTGACATCGGTTATTGTAAGTTCATAATATATATTTATTCAATAAATTTAATATTGTCAATGGTGAGATCTCAGTCTTGTTTTGATTCTCACAGGGTGCAGAAAAGAAAGACAGAAAGGGGGAGATCAAATTTTCATGGTCTCACATTCCAAAAAAAAAAAAAACGGTGGGACATTTGTTTTCAAGTAGGTTAATTACCAATAGTTCTGCATTAATAAGCCAAGTTTAATTGAGTTTTGGGTTTATCATTTTAACAGAGGACACATTAAAGGTTTCCTGATCGATGGTTGGCTTTTTTGATTCATTGATGGAGAGATTTTATTAAGTAAGGAGCCATGTTTTGCTTAATTATTTCGGAGGTGAATCTTGAGCACTTGGCAAGGAAGACACAGGTACGCCATTGCTTAATTAGATGCATATTAAAGGGTCTGGGTGTAGTGAACTGTTTCTTCCTCTGTTTCCTAACATTTGTTTCCGAAGTTGTTAGCTCCAGAGCAAAATTACCCAAAAAGAGAGACACATACATATGGCTCATCGGACAATGAATAACAATAAAATGGACCGATCCAAAGTGTGCATCTTTGTGTTTTCTTAACGGACACGTAAGTCAAGAGAAAAACCATTTTGAAATTCACAAAAATCATCTCGAAATTCATAGAACCACATCAAAATCTATAAAATGATCTCGAAATCCGTAACTCATTTCTCCCAATTGATTTTTCAAACACACCATATCCATAAAATAAAGAGAGAGGGAAAAGGGTGCCTCGTTGATTTGTGCCAGAACACTGAGAGAAATTGATTACTTATCGGAAATCACATTTAGATTGCGAAGTTCTACATCGTTTATTGTAAGTTCAACATATATTTTTATGGGAGATTTAATCTCAGATTCCAAATAAGTAAAATATTTAAGGAATGGTCACATAGAGAAAAATATTTAATTTAACACATAGTATAAAAATATTAAAGTTAGAAGAACCATAAAATTACACATAGTATAAAAATGTTAAAGTTGTTAAATATAATTTAACAACTCTTTTCTCAAGCAACACTATTTTTTATATACATATTTAACGATTATATTTATTTTTTTATTTGAAATATTTATAAGTATTTTATAAATACTTACGTGGGTCCCATACTTCCTTACTGAGAACAACCTTACGAGTATTTTTGCAAGCTTTCAATTAGAAAAGAAGCCCAAAGGAAGGGTTGTACGTGGGTCCCATACTTCCATGCCTCACTCCATTATTGAATTGCCTCAAATTTGCAATCTATCATCTACTCTCACTACTTTCACATCTGCTTCTTCTTTCTTTCATATAGATTCACATCACTAAGACTTTCTAGTTTCTTCTTCTGCATTTTCTTGATTTCTCAACCTCTTCTTTTAACATTTGCTCAGAAATTTCCTGGATCTTTTTAAATCCGTTTTATTTTTCTTTCCTGAGCGTAAGAAAAAAAATTCTGAAATTATTACTTTCCCTGACCCATTTCCATCAATTTTTGCTATATTTTTATTTGTCTCCTGTGTTCTTCTTTCGCAATACCATTGCATTCCTTGCTTATTCTGTGTTGCTTGATCTCTCAACTTGTTCTGAAAGATCTTTTCTGCAGTTTCCTTTTCCTTTTCCTTTTCCTTTTCTGGTTTCTGTTTTTCTCTCCGTTTCATATTAAAAAAATTTGCTCCCCTTGCATCTTTGGCTGGCACTTCTTCATGCTGATCACTCTCAATTTTGCTGGTTTTCTTATATTTCTTCAAGAAGAGTAACCCTTAAAAAAATACATCTTGAAACTTTCACTGCTCATCTCTAAAAAAAACAGAGAAACAGAGTATATTTCCCCTGCTTTCATTGTTTCTGAGTTCGTGTTCTTTCTTGTTTAGTTTTTGTTGTTTTCCATTTCTTCTTACATTTCATTGTCTTTCTGTTAAAACCTTAGATTTGTATGAAGCATCTGCTTTTTAAAGTTGTTCAAAACACCATATGAAAAGAGAGAAGGGAAAAGGTGGTCGCGTGGACCGCGTGGTTGATCTGCGTTGAACAAGGGGAAGCTGATCACTGATTACTATTCGTTGATCAGAGGTTTATATATCTTCAGATTGCGAGGTTTCACATCCCTCGTTGTAAGTTCAAAATATATATTTATTCCATAGACAGCTGGTGTTTAATTGATCTAATCATATTTAAAAAGTATCATTGTAGTTGCATTTCAATTGGTGTTTCAACCTTTCCAACAAAATGTTATCCTCTTTCAATGTATATATAGCTATAGAGCAAACCAGGACAAGTAAAATTCTCTTCGCACCTGGGTTATTGTAAGTTCAAAAATATAAAATTTATGTCCTAATTGTTCAATGATCAGCTCGCCTATGACCTTACTTCACCCACATGATGGCATGTTCTAGACATTCAAATAAAAGCCAAAAAGAGAATTCTATTTTTCAAATAATTTAATATCGTCATTGTTATGATTCGAACAATATGACCCTTGCTTGGATTTTCGCAGGGTGTAGAAACAAAGAGATAGAAAAGTGGGGAAACATTTTATCAACCTTCTTCGTTCAGAAACAAAAAGGTCGGATTTCTGCTTTCAGATAGGTTACCGATACTTCTGCATTAATAAGGTCAAGTTTAATTAAGTTTTGGCTATATCTTTTTATCAGATGATGCATTAAATGGATCCTACTTGTGGTTTGGTTGAGAGGTTTCGGGACCTAGTGTTCGACCTGATTGGGGAGCATCTTCTTTATTTGGTTCGCTATGGCCAAAACATTGAGGAGCTCAATGAACTACTTGGGAAACTCACCCTTGAAAGAATCTCCATTCATCATCGAATAGATGTGGCTACAAACAATGTAGAACGAATTGAAGAGAAAGTTCTTCATTGGTTGGACGAAATAGATGAGATATCAGAGCAAGTAGAACAGTTACGTAAAGAGGGTCAAGCAAAAAGCGAGTGTAGCATAACTTCATGTCCCAACCCGTGGAAACGCTATAAACTAAGCAAAAGAGCGAAGGGAATGGCAAAACAAGCTGTTGATATTCTTGGAAATGCAAAATTTGATACAGTCTCGTATCGTCTTCCTCCCCAGTCGATGCCAAAATTAACCAACGAAGAAAGCAATGAAGGGATCGATTCAAGAGTGCCAATTATGGATAAAATTATGGAGGAATTGCGGAATTCGAGTGTTAATATGATCGGGTTGTGTGGGCTTGGTGGTGTTGGCAAGACCACCATAGCAAGAGAAATAGCAAAGAATCAAAAGATGTTTGAAAAGGCTATCATGGCAACCGTTTCTAATGAATTGAATATTGAGAACATTCAAGGCCAGATAGCTGAGGAGCTGGGCATGCAACTCAATGAAAAAACTGAAGAAGTAAGAGCGTCGCGTCTACGTGAGAGGTTGAAGCAAGAGAAGAATATGCTCCTAATATTGGATGATCTTTGGGTGGGGCTTGATTTGAGCAAAGTTGGAATTCCCTTCCTTGATGTTGAAAATAATAGCAAAAAGAATGAAGGTTGTAAAATTTTACTAACTTCGAGGAAGAAAACACTGTTGTCAGATCTCATGAAATGCCAAAAAATTATCGAAGTGAATGTTTTGTTAGAGGATGAAGCATGGGAGTTGTTCAAGAGGATTGCTGAACTTTCTGTTAACTCAAGAAGTTCTGAGTTGATATCTATAGCCACTGATATTGTTCGAAAGTGTGGAGGCCTACCACTATACATTGCTACACTAGCCAAGGCATTAAGGAATAAAGATCTTAATGAGTGGAAAAATGCCCTTGCACGACTGAATCATCCTTTACGGAGAAACATCACAGGAATTAAAGAGGCGGATCCCATTTTAAAGTTAAGCTACGATCATCTAAGTTCATCAGAGAACAAACATATTTTCTTACTCGCTTCCATGTTGTCCCATGATCCCTCAATTGAACACCTTCTCATGTACTCTATGGGGTTAGGCTTTCTTGAACACACAGAGAACATTGAAGATGCCCACGTCGGACTCTCTGCTATTGTATGTAAGCTAAAATCATTAAACTTATTTCTTGATAGTTTTTCTAGTGATCATGTTACAATGCATGATGTCATTCGAGATGTTGCATTGTCGATCGCATCCAATGAATTACATGCATTCATTGTGAGGCATAGAACATTGAAAGAATGGCCAGACGAAGATAAACTAGAAGACTTCAAGGGAATTTGCTTACAAGAGAGTGATATTAGTGTCCAGTTTCCAGAAGAGTTGTATGGTCCAAGATTAAAATTCTTCTTCTTGAATAGCACAAAATGTGATTTGACCATACCTAGGATGTTTTTCAAATCGTCGAAGGAGTTAAAGGTGTTGGCATTTACCAAAGTGCATTTTTCGTCACTACCATCACTTAGTTACCTGAAAAAACTAAAAACTTTTTGTCTTCACTCTTGTTTGTTGGAAGATATAACTGAGATTAGAACATTGAAGAACTTACAAATCTTAAGTCTTGCTTACTCAGAAATTCAATGGTTACCGGTTGAATTGGCAGAATTGACTTCTTTGCACATGTTGAATTTGTCCCATTGCTCCAATCTCAAAGTGATTCCACAGAAACTCCTATCCAGCTTGAAAAAATTGGAGGTTCTACACATGGAAAATAGCTTTGACCAGTGGAAAGTAGAAGGATCTAGTGAAGCGAATGAAAATGCATGTCTTGACGAGTTAAAGGATTTGCCAATCTCCTCTCTAGACATTCATATTCCTAATTTCTCTATGTTGCCAGAGAACTTGTTCATAGCTATGAATTTAAAGAGATACAGAATACTTATCGGAGAGCGTTGGCAATGGTGGCAATGCAATCATGAAAATTCAAAGATACTGAGACTTGAGTTGGAGAGAGGTATCCATTTGAAGCGTGGGGTTCAAAAATTATTGGAGGGAGTTGAAGATTTGTATTTATATGGGTCTAATGGGCTTGATAATGTTCTTTACAATAATGAAGGAAGAGGCTTTCCACATTTAAGGCATCTTCGGATTGAAAATAATGATGATATTAAATACCTTGTTTTGAACTCAGCAAATCATAAGGCTGCCTTACCAATCCTTGAAAGCTTGATACTCCAAGATTTGAAGGCCCTTGAGAAATTATGTGAAGGAACGAATACCATAGCCTTTCATCAGCTACACACTTTGAAGATGAAAAATTTGCCTGCCTTTGTTGCGAATCCCTGCCTTAAGGATGGTGCAATGAATAACGTACCAAATAAAATGTTCAGATCACTTTTCAGTAAGGTATCTTCAGATTATTATATCCATGTTTTTCCTTATTTTATGTTCTTACAAAACTTCAAGCTTGGTTACTTGCAAAAATCAATTTCACTACAATTACTTGCATGTGATTTGGCTATTTCGAAAGTTCAAAGTTTTTTAATTTTTTAGATTATTTAAAATTATTTGATATAAATGCAAAGCTAACTTCAAGTATTAAAATAAATAATTAAGGCTCAAATTATTCGTTTTATATCTTAAAAATTTTAATTAAATGTTTTTGCGTATTTTATTATATGGATTGTTCCTATCACTAAAATATTTATGTGAAATGTAGCGTGTGATTTGGTGATTAACAACTAAAATAAAATTTTCAAATCCATTTTCAACAATAGGGTATATCCATATTATTTTAATTATTCTTGTTCTTTTTCTTGTTATAACTTCCCACAAAACTTCAAACTTAATTAAATGCAAAATTCATTTTAACTAGAATTATTTATGTTGCCATGTTGCTGTTATGGAGTTTGTCAGGTTTGTTCTTCTTATTTTTTCTCTTTTAATGTATTTATAAAAGTTACTTTCACTGGAATTACTTAATTTGACATTATGCTAGCTACTGTAGCATTTTACAGTTTTTTCTTATTTTAATTACTTAATTTCTTGTTTTATGAACTTGAACATTTAACAATCTGTTGAAATATATTGTGATAGATGGGAGTTTTGTTTATACGGTTAAACAATCTTTCATGAACAATAAATCTACAATCAAAATTCATTTTCATTTAGTCACATGATCTTTCTGCAGGTGTTACTACCGAAGTTAGAGATATTGGAATTATGCAATTTAAACATTGAGCAACTTCCACACAATTCATTGAGCAAGTTGAAAACATTGATTGTGAAAGAATGTGGTTTTGTGAAATTGTTGCCCCTTCATTTGCTGAAATATTTGAATAACTTGGAAGAATTGGAGATTCAAGATTGTGTCATGCTAAAGATGGTTTTTGATTTTGAAGATCTGAATGATTGTAAAGAGATTGAGTCATCCACAGTAGTTATGGCACTGAAAAAAATAAAGCTAAATCGTTTGCCACAACTGAAGAATGTGTGGAGCAATTACAATGAAGGAAAGGTGTCATTCCCAAGTCTAAGGAGCGTAGATGTTTCTTTTTGTGAAAGCCTCACAAGTATATGCCCTGCATCTTCTATAGCCAAAGGCATGCTTCGTAATCTTGAAGAGCTTCGAATATATAAGTGTGGTATAGATGTAATAGTTGTGAATGATCAAGTTTCAGAATCTGCTACTGCTACATTCAAGTTTCCTAAGCTGTCTTCCCTTGAGCTTTTTGGCCTTCCAAAGTTGAGGAACTTTTATCAAGAGACACACATATTAAATTGGCCCAACCTTCAACGGTTATCTGTTATAGGTTGTGATGGGTTAGAAATATTTGAAAAGGAAGTGTCAGGTTCATTAGAAATTCAAGAGGAAGAGAGCACACTAAACTCAAACCATCCTCTATTATCCCGTGACCAGGTACAATTCTAAATCATCTATTCATTAGTTATTTGTTTTTAAAATAAGCTAATTAAAGAGTAATTTTACATCCTCAAGAACGCTTGAATTTGACATTTTTGGGTTATTAAATATGTGAATTATTCCTAACACTCTAATATTTAATTGAATGCTAGCTGTTTAGGATATGATGATTAACATTGTAAAATATGAATAATCATAATTATTTTAGTTAACTTATATATGAAATAATTAAGGGAGAATTTGTGTAAAGGACTGAAATAAATAAATTTATTGTGAAAAACCATAAAAGTTGTAATTATTTAAAAATACTAAAAATAAAATATAAAATTAAAAATACTAAATTGCCCCTAACAACAATTTCTATTTTCCCTCATACATTCTCTCTCACACTATTTTTAGAAATAATACAAATTTTAAATTTTATTAAGTTAAACATTCTTAAATTGTAATGGAAAAAATTTACACTTTTGTTCAATTTTTTAAAAATTATATATTTTTAAAACTTAACACAAACTTTAATTGAAAATTAAATTTATATAATATTAATAAAATTTAATGTCTTTTATACTTTATTATATGCATCTAATAAAAGTTATAGAAGTCTAGCAAGTAAAAATAAAATTTACTCAGTTTGAAATAATTCAAAGAAAGTTTATATGTTTCATTTTTAATTTAGAAAAAAATTGATTTAAAAACTGCATGTCATGTTAATAAAATAAAAATATCAAGATAATCTATCAAATTATGAAAAGACATAAAATGAATTATTTTTATTTTTATAAACAAATTTAATTCATATTCGTATAGATAATATAAATTAAACAATTTGATGTTATATTGATTTGTTAAATGATATATTGATCATATAAATATAGAACTTATTGAAAAATAAAAATTAACTAGAAAAGATATGATCATGTTATATGTGATTTATATGGAGTTTTAGTTTTAATTTTAGTTATTTCTTAATTCTAAATGTAGTAAATAATATAAAAGGTTTAGTTATGGGAAAATCAGTAATTTTCAATTTCTATTTTGACGTTTGGTCCTTCTAAATAATTACCATTTTGGTGGTCCTTTATAATAAATATTATTTTCTATTGGTCCTCTATTTTAATTTTTCCAGTAATTAAATAATTTTTTTTAAAAAAAGGGCTATGATCCTCATCCCTTGATGAATGAGTGGAATATTTTGTCCCCCTTTTTTGCTACCTTATAGGCGTTAATTTTATATTTTTTAAAAAAAATATACATTGATAAGAAAGGTGAAATAGTATATGTAAGTCATAATGGAAGATTGAAACTAAAAATTCATATTCACATTGATAATATATGGTATGAAATTTTAATTTGAAGATGTCGTCATTAAATTTAAAGAAGTATACACCTTTTGATGTATTAATTAGTTGTTACATTTTTTTCATACAATTAACTTGTTATTTATGTATTGCGTAGCTTATTCATAATCTGGAGGAGTTGAAATTGGAGGGTGAACAAGCTGAGATGATAGGGTGTGGCATGTTTCCAATGTATCACTTCCCTAACTTAAAGAAGCTTTATCTATCTGTTTATGAAGGAGTAGCTATTTCGTACAAATCATTTTGGAAGAGCTTTCCAAATTTAGAGAAGCTGAAACTGAGAGGTGACTTCAAGGTGACTCTTGAAATGAATGATGTTGTTCCCGCTTCCTTTTCAACATTGACTCTCGCCAATATTTCCAATATGAGAAGCCTGTCACCATCCTTGGTTTCTTCACAAAATCTCACACATCTTCGAGTGACATCATCTTCTAATAGGTTGACCACTTTGATGACATCACTAACTGCTCGAAGCTTGATCCATATCACACATCTCTCAATTGATGACTGCTATAAAATGGAGGAAATTATAACCAAGCAGGAAGGAGAGAATGATGAGGACAAGGACATCGTTTTAAGCAAATTAAAGGTGTTGAAATTTCATAACATGCCAAGATTAAATAGATTTTGTGGCTATAATTATACTTTCAGATTTCCATTATTGGAGCAAGTAACGATGACAATATGTCCAAAATTCAAATTATTCTCTCCTAGAAGAATTGATACACCATCTCTTAAAAGTGTTCAAATTTCAAATGATTTTAGAGAAGAGCGTCATGAAATTTGGAACACTGATCTTAACAAAACATTCTACCAACAGGTGCGTTTGACATGTTCAATTCTTACTGTATCTAGCTTTTACAAAAATGGATACTCATCTATATAAAAGTTTCATTGTAATGATATTTAACATAATGTCCCTAATACATGTTTCGGCTTGAATTTTCTACTAAAATTTTAATTATAATATTCTAGTTGCATAACTTCAATTACAGATCAACACAAACAATTACATTATAGTTAATTAATGGGATGCTCAATGTTAATTATTGTTTGTGTTACTGTTCTTTTTTGTTGTAGTTGATATTGTTATTCCTTTTTGACTATTAACTATAAAAATTAATGAGATCAAAATTTTTTACACTTGTTTGATGAGCAACAAAATCGTTCAGAGTTTTCTTTCTTGTAGTGGGCCAATTTAATTCTGGTAAAAAATATTAAATATGTTATTGTGATTGAATATGTTTTCCCATAACCTTGTTTTACAGCGATTTGTAGCATCAAGAAAGGTGGTATTAGATAAGTATGACGCTAGCATGATAAGGAATGACCAGTTCCCTATGGAGAGTTGTCCTCAAGTGGAAATTCTTCACATAGAAGGATTTGTTGATGATGAGTGGCTAACATTTTCATATACATTGCTCAAAAGGTTTCCGAAGCTGAAACAACTTCATGTGGAGGATTGTTCCTTTGAGGAGATGTTTCCATCACATGCACCATCCTTGGCTTCATTCCATAATTTGACAGAGCTGAAGGTGTCCAAATGTCATCAACTCATGTATTTAGTGACAAATTCAACTGCCAAGTGTTTGGTGAACCTTGAAACATTGGACATAAGTGAGTGTGAGATAATGGAAGAAATTGTAAAGAAAGAGACTGATGAAGATGCAGAGAGGGAAGGAATCATGTTCAATGGGTTGAGAATATTAAAACTATGTAGTCTACCAAGACTGAAAACAGAGGATTTCAACATTGAAGATAGAGCAATTGGTGTTGGATGCAGAAACATTTCCAAATCACTTTTCGGCCGTAATAAGGTTATTTAGCATTATCAAATCAATTTAATTAATCTTCCTTTTGGTGGTCCAACAAAAAGTTAATTTATTCTTGTGTTATCTAGCATTAACTTCATTTCCAACTTCTATTGCCAAATTATGTTTCAAATCAAACGTTTTGCAGTATCTTGAAACATGTTGTGATAGATGATCATGAGTGCTTTAATTAAGACATTTAAACGTTCTTTCATAAAAACAAACATATGTATTAGAACTTATTTTCAACTAACAATACTTTATTTCAACAGGTGGTGCTTCCAAAATTAGAGATATTGGAATTATCCAATTTATTAAATAATTCAATTTCATTGATACAGCGTGAGCAACTTTTACATAACTCACTCAGCAACTTGAAAGCATTGATTGTGCAAAGTTGTGGTTCTCTAGAATCGGTGCCCCTTCATGTGCTGAAATCTTTAAACAAATTGGAAAAGCTGCAAGTGAGCGAATGTGACATGTTGAAGATGGTGTTTGGTTTTGAAGGTTTGAATGATTATAAAGAGATGAAGTCTTCTTCAGTGGTTGTGCCACTGAATCTCACACATCTTGAAGTGAAATGGTGTCAAGGGTTGACCACTTTGATGACGTCATCAGCTGCTCGAAGCTTGGCCCATCTCACACATCTATCAATCCGGCATTGCTATGAAATAAAGGAAATTATTACAAAGCAGGAAGGAGAAGATGAAGAGGATAGGGAAATCGTTTTCAGCAAACTAGAGATTTTGGAACTTGATGTCTTACGAACATTAAAGAGATTTTGCAGCCACAATTATACTTTCAGCTTTTCATCATTAGAACGTACAACTATAACAGAGTGTCCTCGACTCACAATGTTTTGTCCAGGGGCCGTCCATACCCCGTTGCTTAAAAGCATTCAAGTACGGGGTATATTTGGACATCTTCCTTCAGATATTTGGATTGCTGATTTTAAAAATACTATCCAACATCGATTTACTATTAAAAAGGTACGTCCAACACGCTGATATTATTATATTCCACTTTTTAAAAAGTTCCTTATCATCTACAAATTTGATCATGAGATAAATATTTTATGCAAATATTGAAGTTTGGACATTCTACCATCTAAAAGTAAATGTAAATTAGAAGGAAAAGGTGGTGTTGCTACCTAATTTAAATATTTAAAGTTTTTTTTTCATAATCTTAATGCCCAGATGTGAGTTTTTTTTTGGGTGGGGGTTACGATGAAAAATACAAATATGAGCACAAGATGAATGATCCATTAAGAAAGATGGAATGCTTTAAAACAATATATTGATTAGATTTACTTAATCCTCTGCTGATTGTTTTATTATCATTTTTATAGGTAATTTATACAACCAGAAGCATCACATTAAATGCGGAGAACATCAAAGTGATAAAGGACATCTTTCCAGAAGTGGAAGATCTTTATGTAGAAGGCTTCATGGATGAAGGGGCAACCTTTCTCTATAGCTCCCTTAAGAGATTTCCTAACTTGTATTCACTTTATGTGGATCATTGTTCCTTTGAGGAGATATTTCCTTCACACGACCACATTACTAATGATTCTATGGAGAAAATCCTACCATTTAAGGCATTACACATTACCCATTTGGATAAGCTCAAGAGCATATGGAAGGATAATTCTCAGTTGTCACCAATTCATCAAAACCTAGAAATCCTCAAAGTCAAGAGCTGTTGTAACTTGCTCAAGTTGGCACCTTCCTATGCTTCATTTCAATATTTGAGACAGCTGTACATATTTGGATGTCATCAGCTCATCCATTTAGTGACAAGCTTAACTGCCAAAAGCTTGGTGAGTCTTCGACAGTTGGAGATAAATGATTGCAAGAATATGGAGGAAATTGTAATGAATGAGATCAATGAATCTGTGGAAGGCGGAATCAAATTCAAACAATTGCGGAAGATCACACTTACTGATATGCCAAGCTTGAAGATGTTTTCTTCACAAAGTCACACCTTCCAATTCCCAAAATTAAAAGAGTTAAAAATAACAGGATGCCATGAACTGAACATATTTTGTCCAGGAGTGTTGAAAACACCAGAGTTGTCTAAAGTAAAAATAGAAGAGCATGATATGGCAAGGAAGGATGAAAAAGACCTTAACAAAATGATACAGATGCTATCCTCAGCAAAGGTATGATACTACCCACACACTAATAGATATGTTGTTTTCTGAAACCTATAGCTATTTTCTACCAGGAAATAGAAATTTATGGCAACGTTGTCTTTCTTCAAAATTACATTTTTTGAGGCAAACTACTATTATGGTTTGGCATTGCAGGAGAGCGTTGTTAATGTCTAGAAGGATAAGTCCATCATCCATTATTATCATTCATGTTCAGGTCTGTTAGTTTATTATGATTTTGTTGCTCAATCACCTTTCTCCTTTTCTTAAACTGTTTGTATCTTTCTGCTTATTTGTCTTTCTCTAGCAGTAGTTGCTTTCGAATCAATAAAAGCTTCATATATGAAGCCACGAAGCGTAAAAGAAAACTACATATTCCTTTTGACATTTATTTGCCAATTTCTATAATTGAAAAACAGAGTTGCTTCTCATAAAACACCTTTTCATCTATGTCAAATTTTCTTTCTTTTTGAGTTTGTGTACATTCTCTCCATTGTAACGGTTCAGTTGGTTTAGAAAAAAGTGAACCATTTTTTCTTCACGATATTAGCTAGTTAATGAGGTTAAAAATGGATGACTTCGATTATTTGATTCCCCCACCTATTTAACCCAATAAATATTTACAAATTAGAATTCGTAAAAATTTGATTTTTTGATGCATTGACTGCAAAATAGTTATGCTATTATATCTAACATCATGGATATTTATGTAGAATATAAACATAATTTTAATTGTCATTTTGTTTTCCTCATTTGATTCATGCAGGTATTATTGGGGATGATGTTGACACTTGATGAAAGAATATGGACAGTTGTTTGTGCGATGATGCTTTTGTTCAATTCCCGCAATATCTGTTTTAGTGACAAATGAGACTGTTTGCATTATAGATACTTTCCCACCAATAATTTGACTGATGAATGACTTGGCCTCTCTGGTCAAACTTCTATCTTTTATGCATGATTTGTGTTATCGTGTGTATTATGACTCTAGTGTATGGAAGACTCATAAATTGGTGTGTTGTGGTTGCACAAATTTTCATTCAACTTTGTGGTTTGTTGAATCATGCTATTAAGATTAGTTAGTTCAATGAGATTGGTCACAATTGACTATGGAAGTCATTATAAATGTACAAAATAAATTCATTTTCATGATATGTAAATGTGTGATTAATCATGATTTGATTGCAAGAAAATCAATGTTAGAGATAAGATTTTTCTTGTTTGAAATTAAAGTTTTGAATCACATTGATATGTTACAGTTCAAATTTCAAAATATATCACTTAGAAAGGAAGATAACTTTGTTAGGTCAATAATAAATTAAACTTATCTCTAACACCTAACTTTCTTATTAGATTTTCATCCTCATCTTTAAAATGCGTGTTAGTGTTGGGTTTAAATTTAGTCATAAATATAAAAATTTAATTCAATTTATTTTCATATATATCATTTTTCTTAAACTAATTTAGCTTATATATTATTTTCCTTAAATTAATTTACCGTCACCCATCCATTTTTGGGACAGAAATTCCCCTCCTCTTTCTCCTGTGTTTCTCCCTGTAAAGGCAACCACGCAATTTATTTAATTAATATAAACAAATAGTAGATCAGATTTAAGATATTGAATCTGGGGTGCTGAGTTTACGCGCCATGTGTAGATCTCGGAAGAGAACTGGGGCAGCAAGTCTAAAAATTAAGAAGCTTTTTTTCACTCTGTTCTTCTTGTTGAGCTTATCATGATGAAAGAATTATAGTACTCTGCAACATAAACACAGGATCATGAATTCCTTATTGGAGATGTGTTATGAATAGGACTGGAGGGAGCAAGACACCAGAAATACAAGTTATAAGTTTAATTGGGTTGAAGTGAAAGGCATAAAGGAACGTGAACCAGAGGCTCGGAGTCAGAGTGGATTCAGCCATTGAAATGTGGAAGCAGAGAAGAATACTATATTATGTAGTGGTGCAGCAAGAGTGAATTATTGAAGACGGTAGCATCAGTTAAAATATAATAATGCCTGTGGATGTTAGTGGAAGTAACAAGCGAAGGAGACACATTATTATTATAGTGAATGGATTGATTAGATATGGGCGATAATCCCCAGGTTGAAATGGAGGGCTAACATCATTTTTTTCTCCCTTGTAGTTTTAAATTATTCATATCAAAATTTAGCAATTTAAATATGATTAATTGTCTTTCTTATAACAACATAACATTTTGATGATAATTATATAAAAAAAACCAAACATAAGCCATTTGATGGTAATCTAACGGTTATAAATAGAGAATAGGAGAGAAAAGAATAAAAGGGGAAATGAGATGTTCCTTTCCCATCTAAAAGGCCGTGGTAAACAAATTTGCTAGCATTCACCATTTCACTACATCATTTCAGTACTCGTTTTAATTGGTGGCATTTTCTTGTACATAGCATCAATATGCAAAAGTAAAGTTGTTATTTCCTCTAATCTTTAATATAAAAATAAATTAATTTTTATTAAAAAATTAAGAAAGTTAAATACATTACTTTTAAATATTTTTCTCATAATCTCTTTCAAACCCGTGTCCTCAAAATGCATTGAACTTTCCAAAATGTATCATTGATCAATCCAACGGTTTGGCAAATACGTCCTTTGCCATAACACAAGTGAACTGCAACATACACTGATCCTTGGAACGCTGGTTACAGTTCCAGAGGCGTTTTCAGCTTTCTGCGCTTTTTTCCTTTCTTGCTCTTTCTTGTTGCTTTCACGCCTCACATCGGCCTGTTTGTGACAGTCAGGAATTTAGAGAGTCCTAACAAAGTAAATGCAATGCTGCATAGTTTGGCACAAGGGAAAAAAAAACACATCAAACTACACGATACACATAAAAACTCAGAAAATTTTAATGATCTTTTTAAAGATAGACATTTTAAAATGTATCAAACACATTTTCAATTTTAACGTTTCTATCTTTAAATAATCATTAAAAATTAAAAAACATAACCATTTTTATCTCTAATATATTAAAATGTCATTAATTTTATATACAATCCAATAATAATCCTAAAAACACAAAAAAAAAAAAATCTGAAGAAAAACCCTAAAATTGAGTGTCATTTAAGAAAGGGCGGTTGAGACCCTTCCAATTTAATTATGTGTTTGTTTATTTAGCACGTTGATTTATTAATTTATTCTTTAAAAGGAAAAGAACAATGAGTCATCACTACTTCGCTTAGGATCCTATTGCATTTTGAAGCTTTTTATTTTTTAGTTAATGTGGCTATTTGAAAACGCGGTAGAGAAATACTTTTACGCAAGTTGATGTAAATATGTGGAGGAGATTATCTCATTTTGCGGTAAAACACTGTTGAACGTGCTTTTAGGAAGTAAATAAACTTTTTTAAATAAGTACAATATAGTTTCGATAAACTTTATAATTTCTTTCCCCCACATTTATAGCTTTAGAAATTTTTTCCTTACCCCAAACGAATTCAGAATGTTTATTTTTCGCGAAAAATTAAGCCGAGATAAAGGAAAATTTATATTTTCCACTGTTCGCTTGTGTTTGGTTCGCAAATTTCTAATGACGGTTGATTTTCCCTATTTCATGGGAAAACCTATGGTGGGAAGTAGGAACCATTTTCCATCAGTAGTGAAAATATGGAAGATAATTCTAAGAAATTATTGCTTGAACCTGACCTTCCACGTCATTTATGGTTTGACCATTCACAAGCCAGCAACTCAGTCACTTTTACTCTGTTCTGTCACCCTTCTAAAGGCATATACAAGTTTGGTGCAAAGCAGAAGCCTCATGTCTGTGTCTTAGAAGTTAAAAATTTTTCTCTATCAAATTTTGGGTACGCCAACTAAGAATTGGGAGGGGTGATAGATGAGATTAAAATACGCCAACAAAGAGGTGGGTTCGATTCCCTCTGCCGTCGTGAGGATTCCTTTGGTAGGCGATCTCATAAGTCCCTTGTATGTGCTCAAAGAGCCCTGGGGCCAGGCCCTGGCCTTGGTGGGGGACCGGTGCCGAACCCACCTAAACTTTTTTTATAAAAAAAAAAATAGGCTGAGGTGTTGGCTTGTGAATGGTCAGACCACAAATGACGTGGCAGACGAGGTTGATGCAAGAATTCCTCCTGACGCTGATCTTACGTGTATCAACAATTCATCCAAATCCATCTTCTCCTTCTCCGTCACAAACTCAATCGGCCCTGTGTGTCTACCGCTCCATCCACCGCCTCAAACGGAAAATTGATGCCACTGTAATCGTTGTCCACCAACGCACATACTGGATCCCAATAAGGCTTCAGTTCTGCAATAGAGGTTAAATCGTTCCATTTGGCAAAACCGCAAAAAAAAAAAAATCAGATTACTCCATCAATGTTTTTTTAAGGAATTGGAGAAAAATCAGTGGATGAGCATAAAGAAGAAGAGAAAAGGGGAGCAGCGCACAGATTTGTGAGAAGGTGTCTTAGAATAAATCTGAAAGATGTATAAAATGTTCAAAATTTTGGTAACTTTTATTATATGCAAATCATAGTTATAATTAAAAACACATTTATTTAAATTTCAAATAACTATAGCGTACCTTCATTTACATATGGTTGAAAATATAAAATTATATGCTCTTCCAGTAATATAAATACTATAAGTAATAATGATTATGTACGGAGTTATTTAAATTTTATTAAAATATATACAAATATCAGTTAGCACATAATTTTCTTCTTTAAATATATATTTTGAAATATCATTTTTTATAATTTGCTAAAAATGTACGGAGTTATTTAAATTTTATTAAAATATATACAAATATCAGTTAGCACATAATTTTCTTCTTTAAATATATATTTTGAAATATCATTTTTTATAATTTGCTAAAAATGTACGGAGTTATTTAAATTTTATTAAAATATATACAAATATCAGTTAGCACATAATTTTCTTCTTTAAATATATATTTTGAAATATCATTTTTTATAATTTGCTAAAAATGTACGGAGTTATTTAAATTTTATTAAAATATATACAAATATCAGTTAGCACATAATTTTCTTCTTTAAATATATATTTTGAAATATCATTTTTTATAATTTGCTAAAAATGTACGGAGTTATTTAAATTTTATTAAAATATATACAAATATCAGTTAGCACATAATTTTCTTCTTTAAATATATATTTTGAAATATCATTTTTTATAATTTGCTAAAAATGTACGGAGTTATTTAAATTTTATTAAAATATATACAAATATCAGTTAGCACATAATTTTCTTCTTTAAATATATATTTTGAAATATCATTTTTTATAATTTGCTAAAAATGT